>OOFC01051936.1:0-14590 GCA_900323345.1 Pseudochromis fuscus
TTTGTATCGACCAGGGGTGGGCAATCCTGGTCCTCGAGGGCCGCTATCCTGCATGTTTTAGATGTGTCCCTCTTCCAACACACCTGATTCAAACGATCAGGATCATTATCAGGCTTCTGCAGAGCTTGATAATGAGCCTGGTCATTTGAATCAGGTGTGTTGGAAGAGGGACACATCTAAAACATGCAGGATAGCGGCCCTCGAGGACCAGGATTGCCCACCCCTGGTATAGACAGTCTATGGATGGGGCATTTCAGCTCTTGTTGATCTGATGTGAACTTTAATTTTCAACAATATTAGTTTGAAAGGACCTTAAAAATGTGTGAAAACATCATCTGACACAAACCTCACCTCCACAAGTCAATCACTTTTTTTTGACCACAATACAATCTCTCTGGTGTTGTTTGTGATGGAATAATTTCCCAAAGACTAAATAAAATTGCGATGTTGTTATTCCTAAAATGCCTGCATGCTACAGTTGTCCTCCATATTTTTCTGGACAGATGGACAAAGAGCTGTCCCACGGAGAGCGAGAGTAAAAACCACACAGCTTTCAGTGTGACAGTTCAAACTCGAGTTGTAGTCGTTCATGAATCAGAAATGGAGCAGATTTAGGACCAGGATTTGTTTCCACAGAGAAAAAAAAAACATAAGATTACACAATTTAGAAAAAAACAGCAGGCCTGTGTCTCACAGGAGGGACAAATAATGAGACCTGGGACACTTTCAGTCGCCTACCATGGTAGGATACTATTTAACAATTCTCACCACGGCTGTTATGTAATACCTTGAAGGCTGTGTTATGTCATTCAGAAATCATCAAGAAAAAAGCACTTCAAACTGTGTCTCCAAGGTCGGGAAAAAAAAAAATCTAGATTATTGTTTGAGCTTTGAATCCATTAAATTAAAGCACCAACCTATGAAAAAACACAGTGTTGTAAAGTTTATTGACTGCTATTTAATCTAACCATCTTATTTTGAAATTCTGTCTCTGTGAATGGTCATTTCTTCTGTAATGTATTTCATAATTACTGATGAAGTCAAATGAACAAGATGCAATGTGCCCACCAACAGATGTGCTTTCTGTCAAAACAGCTCTGTAACAAGTATGAATGAAGATCAAATGTTAAATGCAAATATGTCCTATTCATATTGTCACTGTATAACAATACACTGAGTAACCGTTACACACATGTTTCTAAAGCTCAGCAGACAAAGACAAATGATTTACTATTATTACCATCATCACTATCTTCTGCGTTGATTCACTCATAATAAAAAATCACAATTGGAGCTGTAATTAACATTGATTACTATTGTAAATTAATCTAACTCTTTTTTTGATTCACTCAAAATACTTTACATAAATAAGATGTCAGACAATAGAGAAAAGTCCACCACAGTTTCTTAGAGCCTAATGCGATGCCTGCCTCCAACTTGAATTATTCTGTATAACCAGCAGTCTATAACAGAAGGATAATCAGGATAAAGCAGGGAGCTCCACATATTTATGTTAATAAATGATGAAAATGATTAATGAACACATAAAAACATAATTGCTTCACCACCTTGATTTTTTTTTTCCAGATACACATCAACACACAGAAAATCCTCCCCAGCAACAATCCTCTCTTCCTGCACTTCCTTACAGTCACTGCCATCCTTGGACCCATCAAACTTTCAGAAGTGTTTAAAATATTTAAGTGCTCAAAGGTTTGTGCCGGAAGAAAAACAAGGAGACTGCTGTGCCCTGAGCACCTGGCGAAACTGTGCCATCCTCCTCCGTTTATCTAGGTCACATGGCTACCATTCCCTCGGTGGCCAGTATATAAATTACAGGAATAGCTGCGCTACACACAAACATGAATACGTTGTAACACTTTCCACTATGGCCGCCAGTGCACGCTAATAGAGCTGCAAAATGTTGGTCTCGAAAAATGTTATATAACTGTTTCTATTAAAAACACCATCTACAATGCAACACTACCTTAGAATTAAGGTCAATTTTTGCATCACACTTACTAAAGATTAAGTTGCAGCAAATGGTACTTTCTGCTCCACAATCTCCATCATGCAATAACATAAAAATAAAAAGCCCAACACACACTGAAGTGCTAATTTATTTTTTGTTTCGCTCCAACGGTATCTATTGATTACTGCGGGAGAACACAGCGCGCATACACACACACACACAATGCTTGCCTGCGGCTCACATTCCTTCTCTCCCCTTTGTGAAAACCCACAATAATGTGTCGGTGAGCCTGTGAGTGAGAGAGAGTGAGGAATCTGACAAGCGAGTACAAGCGAGCAGAGAGAGATGGAAGTGCTGTGTCGTGAGTGTGAAACTGAGAGGTTTTTTTTTCTTTCACCTAAGAAAAATCCAATCTGTCAGCCTGGTAGTAATCAGATTAATCCCCCCACCCCAAAGAACTTGATGTATATAACAATATTCCTAATCACAGAGCTGAAGCACACTTCTCTGTTTACACTCCTGCGTAGGAAGGAGTTCAGTTAGTGCTTTGATACAGTAATAATACATTACAGCACAGCACTGACGAGCTTAAGATGTTAAGATGTAGAGTAACGATGTGGCTTAGTAGAAAACCTTATATGTTCAAGTATTACAACATTACTACATCACATCACTGTAAGAGATAACCCTGCAGTTATGCCGTACCTCTGCATAAATAATGCATGTTATATATGAAAGCCATATGCAAAAAACTTTTCAGGAGGATTTGTTTTGAATTTCCATTACTTGAACAAAAGTGGAGCACAGAGGTTTTAAATCTGATATATTAGAGAGTCGCTCTTACACATGTGGCATTTACTGCAGAGAGCTCCCTCAGCAATACTTTCAATTTACAGTCACATCCAGTTCAGACAGTCACCTCACGTCTGTGCAACCAGCAATTTAATGTCTACTACTAAAAACTGAATAGTATTGATTGTATGGAACATGTTTGGGGAGTGAAATAATTATATTTACATTAAATTCAATTGAATTTTCAAATGTGCTGCTTTTTTTTTTCCAACATGCTATATCTATTTGAGATATTGATTTTCTTACATTTCCCCAAAATCCCCCAGGAAGATGTGGTTCTCTGTACTGCATACGTACTGTTGGTTGGCAAGAGTCATAATGATGGAGAGGGAAGTTTGAGAGTGAAGGCAGAACAAAGCCATGGGGAGATAGATGACTATTATAGCAGCATCCTCCACACATCTACACAATAATCCTCACTGAGCTCCTATCTCACGGTGAAAGGGGAAGTTAAGACACTTTACTGGCTTTACTGGCTTTATTTGTTTGTCTTCATCAATCGGGAGCATGTGTATGGTGTTGTGCTTGGTTTAAACTCACTATTTCAAAGCACTACAGACCAATTTGCAAAGAACAATAGGGTGGGTTGTTTCAGGAGCTTTCAGGTCATATCAGTTTGGTCCTAAAATGAACTTCCAGGTGTTAATTTAGACAATTTGATCACAAGCAGCATTTGTTGCTTTCATTACAGATTACAGATGTTACGTGGCCTCAGCAGGAGGAGTTTTCAAATGATCTTCCTGAGGTGGCATTTACAGTACAGAAATATTGGAACTTTGATTTATAGAATACTAAATACAGAATAGATGCAAACTTTATATCTTTGAAAGATGGTAAATGGATTTATATAGCGCTTTCTTGACCTTAGCTAGGTCCCAAAGCACTTTACAAGGCAACTCATTCACCCATTCATACACCAATGGCCACCAAGCTGCCATGCAAGGCGCTAGCCACCATTGGGAGCAACTTAGGGTTTGGTGTCTTGCCCAAGGACACTTCGACACAAGGACAGGAGGACTCAGGGATCGAACCCACATTATTATGATATATAGGCGACCTGCTCTGCCACCTGAACCACTAGCCTTCCAATCAGACCCTCCTACATTCTGTTCAAATGCAGAAGGGTCTGACACCGGAGACACAGCCAATCCCTTCATGAGCAAACTTTGGGACGGACCAATTACATGCCCCTGTTGTTGACGTGTCATACTGAGAAGCCAGAACAAGCGTTTCTCCCAAATCAAAACATTGAAAATGTCGGACATGGCTGCCGTACAAGTGTTTGCTCTAGCTTCGGTTTTGCAAAAACTGCAAAATATAGAATCTCTAAATCGACAGCTTTCGTTAATGTTAGTCCTCTCTCCTCCGTTTGCCATAGCTCCACTCGTTTGTTTTCGTGGTGCGGCTACACGCGCTACACCATTTGACAGAAAACGTCATATCCGGTGTAGCGTCTCACACTTTGTGCGTCACATTCGACTTCTGTGATTGGTTCCCTCTCAGCTTGCTAAGCCCGCCCTCGAAATGAGAGACAGCGGTGCAGCTCCAGGCCCTCACGTCTTTGTAAAGTATTCTTTCAAAGCGTGTTGGGCCTGGTTGATCAGGTAAGCGATTTATTAGAGTGTTTTTGGAGCCAGCATCTAGTGGCCATCAGTTGTATTGCCCTTGTTTGCACTTATACATTGGCCTCATTTATGAGACTTTGCTTTGTCCATTTTTATATACAGTTGTGTTCATAAGTTTACATACCCTGGAAGAATTTAAGATTTTTTTGGCCATTTTTCAGAAATGTCAATGATGACAGAAAAAACTTTTTTCACTCATGGTTAGTGGTTGGATGAAGCCATTTATTGTCAAACAACTGCGTACTCATTTTGAATCACAATGACAACAGAAACTACTCAAATGACCCTGATCAAAATGGCCAAAAAAAAAAAATAATTCTGCCAGGGTATGTAAACTTATGAGCACAACTGTACAGTGTATGGTTTCAGTCAATAAACAAAACAACAACAACAACAACTCTATGAAGCCCACTGTAAGCTACCTGTTCCTGATTAGTGACTAACTTGAAAACATGTTGAAGCATTTTGCTGCTAAATGTCAGATATTTTTCTCAGGAGGAGACTAAAGCAGAGCTAATATGGATTCATATTCATCAGGCAAACAAAAACATAAATCAAAGTGAATGTTACTGTTGCAAAAAAATCCAGCTTAAAATATAATTGCATCATCTGTCTGCATTAATTATCTAAATTAGTAACGGTTCACTACAATTTGTGGGATTTTAAAATCTTATTTAGTGTTTTACTTCACATCTCATGCACTACTGGACAGAGGCAGCGATGTGAAAATGTGCATATGAGGATGAATTATCTTTACAAGTTTGTTTTCTCAGCAACGGTGACCACTGTTCCCTAAACAGATGTCAAATTAACTGTCCACAATGAGGGCAGCGGATGCTGTTGATCATTCACGACTCTCCTCTCCTTTCTTTCCTTCCTTCGTTTCTTTGTGTTTCCTCCGTGAACCCAGCAATTTCTGACCCAACCTCAACTATCAACTTTCTTCCTATGAGTCAACTGAGGTGGTGACTCCTTCAGCTCATTACAACATGACTTACCCAAACCCAAATTTCTCCTTCTACGGCCTGACATGCGTGTTTCCTCCTGTCTGAACGCCATTAGTTACAGCCAGCGGTTGTTCCCTCTTATTACGCTGACTTTGAACACAATCTGTCTCATTAAATAAAAATACAGCATTGTGTGAAGTACCGTAAAGTTTTAATTCATCAGTATCCGAGGCTGCTGTGACAGTCGTGCCACTACAAACGTTACAGTAAAGATCACAGGAGCGCCATCTGCACAGCTTACCGGCATCTCGAGGAAACACTGTATTGAACACAGGAGAAAAAAAAAATGACAAATGGAAATGGTATTGTGTGTGTGTGTGTGTGTGTGTATGGTTGACCACGCTCGTCCTGTGATTTCCAGCTTCAGAGCTGATGTGGTCTGGCCAGTGTGGGTTTAGAGGGCAGACCGGAGCAGCAGCAGGCTGGTTGGGGATCTTTTTCCCTCTGGAAGCCAACAGGATGTCTTTAATGAACCACAGTGTGTTTGAACTGTCGCATCTCGCCATACGAGCAGTCCAGCCCCTCGTCGCTGGCATGCACAACATGAAAAGGAAGACGCAGTGAAATGGGAAACACGCTAAAAAACTGAAGATGTATCAAATGCAGGAAATGCCGCCTCCGAGACAAAGACCACAAATCAAACGTTGGCCATAATAGAGGGGAACGTCTTTGAGTAATGTATCGTAGAGGTTTCGAGAGACCAAGGCAGCCCTGTTGTTGCTGTGCCCAGGCAAGTGTTTTTGTTGTTTTTTGCTCCCTGTCGCAAATGTCTTCATGTCAGATTTGATGCAACCTCAGCATCAGCTCACAGCCAACACTTCAGCCAAGGCTGTAGTTGACTGCTTGATTTATCTCTGAGGGTTTCAAGGGAAACACAGTTGTTTACCACAGGTTCCTGGAAACCGGGGCTGACCCTGCTTTGATTTGTCGTTTGCCGGTGAGTGAGTTTACCTGTTCCCTCCACAAGATGGTGTTGCTGGCGTATCAAATAACCGAGTCGGCAGCGGTGCCGGTTGTTGTGGCAGCAACAAAGAGAAAACAAGCTCCCATCATTTTCACGATAACTGCAAACTGTGGTGATGGTTCAGTAACTGTGAGTGTTGATATGCTGCATATTGTTTCAATTACTCCAAACTGTTGTTCCAGACCATGCCATAGGAAAATGCTCAAAATACTCCATGTTTGATCTTGTGGCCTCTTGTGAAACTGGAAATGAATGGTGATTAACTATAATGATGATCATCATGGTGAAAGGTTTTGTGCCACAGGTTATTTGACTATGTGAGCCAGTCTGGCCTATAAAGGAAAGTCCTTTCAAACTACTACTCTTTGTGAGGAATATTGCACATGGACTCACAGCGGAGATGAAATACACTCAAATTACATCACGTTTGTGTGACAGCAATACTCAAACATTAATATGTAAATGCTGAACAGAGTTGTTTTTCAAATCAAATGAACTTCTTAAGTCCAGCTCGGTTTTATTTGTGTGTGTGTGAGTGTGGTGCTGTAGTGGGAGGCTTTGTAGTGTCGAGTGAGGAAGAAGGATATGGCTATGATTAAAGTAGGCACTAAAGCAAAGGTGGTAATTGGGATCATAAACACTCACTTTTCCATTTACCCCTCTAATGAAGCGTTCTTGTTTATTCTCAGCTACCGATTCATCAGAAAATCAGCATCCACTCCGAGCCAGAGCCGAGTGTTTAGCACCCCTCGGATCTGTTTATATTGTTTTGGTGGTAAGATCAAGGCTATCCCAGAGCACTTGTGTGCAAGGAAGGGGGTTGATAGCATAGCAATCTGATCAGCGTGTAAAAAATACCAGGATAAAGAGAAGGAATATTTGAAACCAGTGGGAATTACAAACAAATTTGTAGAAAATCAGCGAAAGAAAAATGAGAGTTTTTATCCTCCAGGAGCTGAGTGCATCAAGATAAACAGCTGGTGATCATTGAGTAATCAGTGAAGAAGAAGAGGATGTAATTCAGCAATAGTCAAACCACAATTGAAGGAAAGCTCTGCAGAAAAACGAAACATGATGGAAATATGACATTTTTGTTTATTTAATGAGGAAGTCTGCTCATCAGTCCACACAGATCTGAGGTTTCTGCCTCCTCCAATTCATCATCTCTCCAGTGGATCAGGAGCTTCATCTTTTTACGTGATAAATCGGCTGAACTGTTTTTACACTTGTTTCGCACTAAATTCTGCTTCCATTCAACTTTTCAACCTCAGCCAATTGCCAAGAGGTTTTTCCTTTTTTTCCTGGTTTTTCTACTAGAGTTTAAAATTACAGAAGAAATAAAACATGATTTAGTGACAAAGGTTTTGGAGGAGATCCAGGATCCGTTGGCTCTTGTGGATCGAGGCTGGAACGTATCGTGACAGTGAGGAAATCTCATTGCACCTTATCACACACACAGACCTGTGTTAGCCCACCACCTGTTCGAGCCCCAGTCGGTCATGCTCTTGTTTTTCCCGCACACCTCACATTGCACAACTGGGGAATTTTGTCATCTTCCTACCTCCCTGCAGGTTGATGGTATTTATCTTTTTTATTGGCCTAAAAGTGAACAAATTTAAATATATTGAGCAACAAAATAAATTCCCATAAAGTTCACAACATGGGGAATCCCCCTAGGTCGCTACAGACATGACCTCACAGTCCTCAGTCTTTTCCATAGACTGTAAATAGTAATGGACGAAGCAACCGGGACCCTAAAATAACGCCAATGCAAAAGCGCAAAAAAGTGCAGTTCTTACGATGGCCACTAGATGCTGGCTCCAACTGACTTAAATTGGAAAATCATCATTTTCAGTGATGAAACACTCAGTGTTGTAGTGCTTGAGACCAGTCTTGAGACCACTTTTTAGGGTCTTGGTCTCATCTCGGAATCGAAGGTATTTTTAGCTGGTCTTGGACGGGGTGGACTTGAGTTTTTTTGATCAAGACCGATGAAGACCAGGCCAGCACTACTGTGGTAAGTGAGAAAAGTACAATGTAGCTGCTGCCTCCCTGGCGTCATGTGGTCTTTGTGACACCCAGAGTGACATGTCCCCTGTACACAGTGGAGTGGATGACGACGACTGGAGATGCTACGAAAAGTTTCTGCTGCATTTATGTTACAGCAAACTTTATTTACAAAACAAAGATACTGGTCATTTTGTTTCTGTTTTGTCGTGATTATTCTTTGATATAAACACTTGTAACATCATGGGTATAGGCCCCGGTGCAAATATTTTTTTTGTGGATCCGCCCCTGCCCAAAACACAAGCACACCCCATGCACGCTACACACATGCATACACACACACAAACACACACACACAGCCACTCAAGAGAGGCTAGGCTAACGCTAAACGTGATGTTTTCTCGTCAATTTTCATCCTTGCTGAAATGAGAAACAACTCACCTCCCACCATCGCGACTCATCATGACTGAGGTATCAATGTGATTGGACAAATGATCATTTCCTCCTCCCATACCAGCCACTCAGCGTTACCATACCGACCTGCCCAAAGCCGTTCCCTTCACGATAACGAGGCCTGTGGCAATTTTTTTTCTTCCTTTATGGGCCCCAGTGCAGCTGCACCAGTTGCACCGTCCATATTTATGCCACTGGATGTAAACTGTCTTGGTCTTGTCTCGGTCTCAACCTCCAAATGTCTTGGTGTCGATACTCTCTAGTCTCGATAATGTCTTGGTCTCAGTTGGTTCGGTCTTGACTCCAACACTACACTCAGTTTTCCCACGAGTCATTCTGATGTCATTAGCTAAAATCAGTTGTTATCAGTGATCTGGTTCATCTGAAAAAAGAAAATCCTAATTAAAAAGATATAAGGCTTCACAAAATGGGGTGTGGTTAGTTTGATTGACAGTCTCCAATGAGACTGGACATAAACTCTAGTCTCACTGAGCAGTGATTCAAAGGTCAGACCTCACTCCTCCCCTCATATCCTAATATGGTCACTTCTTCACAAAGAGGAGGATTTAGGGGCGTGGTTAGTTTGATTGAATGACCTCAGGTTCAAAGGTCACACCTGGCTTCTCTCTTCTCCCTTCATCTCCACAAAACCAACACCACGACGTTCAAACACCAAACTCCTGGTTTCAAGTCCACAAACCAGTGGATGACATCACGTTAGTTGCGTCCATTCAACACACAGCATGAGGTCGTTTCCCTTTCTCCAGAACTGTCAGGACTCAATGTATCCTCAACAAACATGAGACAAATTAGAGGGAATTTAGCAGCAGGAAGAAGAGAAGATATAAAACGGGTAAAAGTTCAATCACTGGCAATTAAAATGGACATTTATTGGAGGAGGAAATTTGTTGGGATAATAACTTTTTGGCAGCTTTACTTGTAGGTTAAAAGAAGAATCTAAACACATTTACAAACCGATGATTTTTGGTGTCAACCTTACACACACACACACACACACACACTCACAGCTTTCCAACAAGATATTTAATCTTTGGAAATTGCGATCATAAAAGCGAGCACTTTTTTAGTGGCTTTGACCAGTGAAAGTAAAACTGAAGCTTCAGGGGTCATTAAAGGTCACATCTAATTATCAGCTAAGCAGTCCTGTTTTATGCATTTTACAATTAACCTTGCGAGTGTGACCATGTTCGGCCTCTGTTTTTAGTGTTTTTATGAAAGCACGTAACACTGTCGGACAGAGCTGCCTTACAGTCTGGACACAGGCTGGTGTTATACTGCTGATCTCCTCACAGATACAACACCAACACAACTCACCGCTCATGAGTTTAATAAAAGGGAAAAATATCAGTTGCTTTTTCATCAGCGGAGGAAAAAAGTCCCAGATTGTTGTACTAAACTTGTTTGGATCGAGTGTCAGGTGACTGATATGTGTTGTAATGAGACGTGTCCTCCCTCTGCACAATCACAGGACCAATGATGTCGCAAAACCCAAAGTACATAAGCAGCTCATCAGCTCTGGTTGTATTTTCACTGCTCTGACAGATGTTTTATTATGACTGGAAGTGTTTAACTAAATATTACTCCTGCCCTCTGGCTGCTCAGATTAGGATCAGTTTAACATTCCTCTCATTCCCTTTTTTAAAAACCAACCTATATCTATTAGGCCATCTGCATCTCCAGCTCAGCCTCACTTCTAAAACTTGAGTCTTTTCAGCTCTGCCCCTCACCCACGTTAATTTAATCCTTTGAAGAGGGGGACCTGGAGGAAGCTCGCCCAGCCAGTGTGTTCCCTTCGACTTTCCAAGTCCAAATGCCGTGTGGCATGTTTGACATAGCGAATGAAAGGAATAACGCAGGTTGTCAGGTAGGAAAGAGCCAGGGCTACAAGGCCACGGCAATCAGGAAAAACTTGGTCCGGCGCAAGGCATGACTTCAATAAAATACCTCCAGTCCTACTTTTAAAAGCATTAGTCCTGGGCAAATTAAAAAGTAGGGTGCAATTAAAAGAAATCACTGTGTAAATGTTAGCATGTGGAAGTTTTTCTTTTCCTTTTCCCTTTTTTCCCCTTCCTCCGAGCCGAACAAAGAATGCCCCAGAGGCAGAGCTGCGCAGCTGCTGAATATTACTACGTCCATGTGTTTTAAATAAGACCCCATTATAATCAAAATCATAAAAAAAAAGGTAATGTGGCTCTCTTAAAACGTTTAAATTGAAGTTAACCCATGTAGAGTTGAAGCCTTTGTGAGTTCCTAATTGAATGAATCTTAGGAAGAAACAGATTAGGCAGCCATCAGAGAAGCCATTATTTGTAACAAATATATTAGAGTTAAAAGTATATTATAACAGAAGAAGTAATTGTTGCTCGTTGTAGTCTCTGAAGATTTTGTGTTTGCTCTTTTGACCTGAGGATCTTTGCAGGGAAATGCTGTGAGTCTCCACAGCCTGTTGACTGACAGCTGCAGCAGCCTGGAGATGTGTGAGGTGCAGTGTTTTCCAGCCTCTGTCGCTGTGTAGTGTAACATCAGGATGGTGGGGTGATCTGCTGACAGAGTGCTCTTCCTGGGATTCACTCCCTCAAACTCATTTTCTCTAATTATCATCTATGTCAACCTTAGCAGTTTACTACAAGTGGTGAGACGTAGGTACAATACTCCAGTACATTTCTAAAGTTTTTACTCAAAGATTTTTGTTAGTTTATGTTTCTAGTTAAGATTTTACATAACACATAATCTTTTATCATACACTGTTCCAGATTCAGCCTTGTTGATATATTATATATCAAATGATCATAACTAATGTGACGTCACCCGTTGGTTTGTGGACTTTTTTTGCCAGTGTTTGACATTTGAACATCACCATGTTGGTTGTTTGGAACTAGAAGTGACCATATTTGGATATGAAGGGAGGAGTGAGAAGGCGGGTCTGACCTTTGAATCGTGAGGACACTGCCCAATGAGGATGAGACTCGAGTTCAGGTCATTGGACAAGGTCTATCAAACTAACCACCCCCCTGATTCTTCCTCTTTTTGAAACCTTTTATCTACTTGATCATGTTTTTTTTTTTTTCAGATGGATGACCAGATCACTGAGAAGATCAGACTTTAACTACTGACATCAGAATCACTTGTGGAAAAAAAATATCAACTGAGTATTTTAATAATTGAAAATGAGGATTTTTTTACTTTAAGTCAATTGGAGTGTCAGGTTTTTTGGAGCCAGCATCATGTGGCCATCAGCAGTATTGCACTTTTTTGCACTTCATAATTGGCCTCATTTTTGTTGTTTCCTCCATTTTTGAAAAGAAGCTATGATCTTATCACAGTTTAGATGTCTAAAAATTAACAGAAATAATGACTGCCACTGACAATCATCCCAATATTTCCTGACTAGATGAAACCAGCTATTATTAGCTAAACTGGGGCGGCTATGGCTCAGGTGGTAGAGCAGGTCACCTGTGAATCACAAGGTCATGGGTTCGATCCATACGTTGAAGTGTCCTTGGGCAAGACACTGAACCCTAAGTTGCTCCCAATGGTGGCTAGCACCTTGCATGGCAGCTCTGTAGCCATTGGTGTGTGAGTGTGTGTGAATGGGTGAATGAGTTGCCTTGTAAAGCACTTTGAGACCAAGCTAAGGTCAAGAAAGTGCTACATAAATGTACTGCATTTACCATTTACCAAACTTGCTCCATGTACTGTGAACTACTGCTCACACACTGATGCACCAGTATTAACAATTAAACACTGTAATACACAGAAAGTACTGAAGAACAAGTATTTACTTTTACTTATATATTTACATTATATTTAGTTTTGGACAAAAAAAAGCAGTAAATGCTCATTAGGATGTTAATTGTAACAGAGTATCTTCACACTATTAATAATGTAATGTACTGTCACTAAATCTGAAAACGTCCACCACTGGAGATTGCAGGCACATGGCAGAACGTTTTAACCAGCGATAGATCAGGAGGTAGCAGACATTAGCAGATCAGGGGATCAGAAGATATTTTCCTGGAGAGCGGTTAAAAAAGAAAACAAAACGGATACATAAGAACACGAGGAAAATATTTACTTAATCCATTTAATTAAAAGATCTGACTTATTTCAGCAGCAGTCAGCAGAGCTCATATGAAGCGGATTTAAAATCAATCTAAGAAACCAGAGGACCTAATTGCAGATCCAGTCTGTGGGGCCTACAGGTCTGCAGAAGTCTGCTGCTCTCAACCCTTTAGTTAAAAGTCACTGAGGGTGTCGCCTCACACCAGGACAGATGAGTTTCCATGGGAGGAACGAAGATGTCTGGCCAAATCCACTTTTCCCCCTTATTAAAATGGATATTTCCGAGCTGTCAGAGGGTGAAGTCTGGGTTTGCACAGACTCGCGCTGACTTCTCGCTGACAGTGGGCTTCCTCTCCCCCCATACATTCAGTATCTCCTGTGGCTCTCCCTCCCACCACGCCGTATAGCGGCTTCCCTATGGTTCCCCCTCAGCCAGCACAAGATCCTGGCAAGCTGTTCACTTTTCACTTAGCGGCGCACACTAATTTACTGAGACTCGACACTGTTTTGGGTCCGCGGTGCAATTCCCACGTTCCAGCTGAGAAAATATATCATTAGTCCCTCATCGTGTAATGCTTGCCACGTTACGTTATAAAAGCTGGGTGTAAAGCGACATGGATAAAACAGGAGCAATTTCCAGTGTGCCTCATTTCGACCGCCTGCTTGGAATAAGTGGTGGGCGTTCAGGATTTGAAAAGGGGACGAGATGCGGTGTTGAAAAGGCCATTTTGCTTACTAAATACTCCTGGGTGGCTGGAAGACTAAGCATTTCCATTGCAAACGTCTCCAGAAACGTCTTACAGCCATATGAGCGCAGGTCTTTACGAGCCTTCCTTGAAAGTTATATGGATTAATTAACTTTCCAGGCGAATTAAGATGCCATGCTAATTGTAGTCTAGGTAATTTTAATGAGATCTGCACAGAAGATTCACAAATAAGTTCCTCCCCCCGCTGGTGTTTACTCGATGAAGAGGTTTGTTTACCGCTCGGTGGCCGACTTCCACGGGACCGAGCGCGACCTCGGCGTCGCTCTGTCATTACGCGAGAGTGAAAGAAGATCCCTTTTTGGCACAAGACCACAGTTTTCTGGAGGTTTTTTTTTCGCTTCACAAACATTTTTACAGGCGTGACAGGCTGCGACCGAGCAGGCCGCAACAGACAGCTCTGTCACCTCAAAACAACCACCCCGCAGAGCCACACGAGACAGCTAAATATATCACCTCGCCAGGAAGCTCCGGAGGAGAAAACGTCTGACCGGCTATCTCGTGGCTTAATTAACAAATGCAGCAAATTAGAGACCGGTGGAGGCTCTTTGACTGGATGCTTTATTGGCAATTCTGAACATCCGGGCACTGCAGATAATACCCACAGTGCACCACGCATTTGACGGTGAAAACAAACGCCATTTTCTCGTGTATTTGCCGAAAACTTTGCAGAAAATCATGACAAAAAGTTGTTGCGTGATTGGATGTTCCAACCACAACATGATGGAGACTAAGCTTTCCTTTTATGCTTTTCCCACGGACACAGAACGACAGAAAAAGTGGGTAAATGCTGTGAAAAGAGTGGAAATGGACGGTTCTGAATGGAAGCCAGCTACATTAATGCTACAAAAATAAATATTGAT
>OOFC01051942.1:0-11543 GCA_900323345.1 Pseudochromis fuscus
TGACATTCACTTTAGTGCAGCTTCATCTAGATGGATGATAACACAACCCCAGACACTACAGTAGTTTCTATTCTATGCGTCTTATAATGCAGTGCACCATATATATGAAAACAGTTTAAAATAGGCCATTCATTGAAGGTGCACCTTATAATCCGATGCACCTCATAGTGTGGATAATACGGTACATTTTCAGACATGGATCATACATCGTGAGAAGTTTGCACTCCTTGACTAATTTATAGATTGGACCGAGAAATATCAAATAAAATAGAAACTATATACTAGTCCCCAAAGTTCCCCTAAACCTAAAAAAACTATTCTCTATGGCTGTAACATGTAGAATGTTTTAACATGTTCAGCATAAATTTTTGCTGACTAATGTTCGGTTGATCAGCTCAGTGAGTTGATTCCAGCTCTTGATGTGACTCTGCATAAACTGATTTATTTCAATATTTGATTTATTTACTTTTTAAAGCCTTATGTTGGATGAACCTTCATCAGAAGTAGATGGGTTGGTGTGTCCCAGAATTCCCCATTTTTCAGACACTGATGCATGATGGGACAGCGATCGGCTTTTCCACCGTTTCCTGCCAACCAGTCAACAGATTGCAGGCAGATCGCTGCCTGTGATCCCTCCGCCTGGGACAAACCTTGTGGGTGGGAGGAGAAAATAAAGCCGGGACAGATTCTGCCGTCCTGCAGTGACGGCAGCTCAGCCAAAGTACCTGGGCGGGCTCCAGGCCTCCTGGTGTTGATTACTGACCGACTGACCCATGACGAGAGAGCTCGACAGAACCAGTCCATCAGCTAATCCACCAGTCTGGACAAAACTGGTCCGCTATGCTTTTAATAGCAATTTTAATTTTGATTCTTTCTGTCATTTTTGGGGTGTTTCCTGCTCTTCATCACCAACCCGCAAATTTTTGGAGGTTTTTCTCACTCAGTCAGAAACCAGTGAACTGAGAGCTCCAAGCAGATGAACAGAGCCTGTTAGCCTTGTTTTATTGCACTGAAACACAGATCATCTCCACCTCTATGGTAGCAGCCAATGAAATCTGACAGACGCTCACCCAGACTTTGCTGCTGCTGCTGCTGCTGCTGCTGCTGCTGCTGGAGTTGGCGCTGAGTGTATAGACCCTCAGCTGGTGCCAAACTGTTAATGTCTGCCAAATAAATGGTTTCTGTTTTTGCTCTAGTCATAGGAACAACTCTGCATCCACATAAAGATGTTCCTGCGAATTGTGAAGCAACAAAACTGAGAGATGTTTCAGAGCTGCGGTTGGAATAATATTCTGTTAACCACAAACTTTTATTGTCTCATTTTCACTTGATTTGCCGACCTCTGAATAAGAGATGAGGATATGCCAGGCGGTATTGGTTGCTGATTGGTTTAGCTTTGTGATAATTTAGTGGTGCAAATTGGACCCAGCGGGCGTTGTGTATCGCCTGCATGGTGGCAGCTCAGCAGAGTGTGTACAAATGGAGTTCAGACCAGGGTCAGGAGGAGGTGCGGTAGCGAGTCCTAAAGACACATGACAGGGTGATAATTTGATGAGCCGCAAGACTACAGCTGAAAAAATGTTACTTATTCACGAGGGTTTAGAGCAGAGGTCGCAAACTCCAGTTGGCTTGGGGCCACCGCTGGTATGAGCCTGTCACAGGAGGGTCACGGTCAATTTGTACACAATGTCTCTGGAAATGTACTCTTTTTATTTCCATTACCAACATATTTTCCTCAATCTTTTCTTTGGACTTGGATTATAATATTAGTTTTATCATTTATAATATTTCATCATGCTGTATTCCCTCAATTAAAAGCAGGGTCAACACGTTGAACACAGTGTTAAGCCGATTACTGTGGCACTGGTTTCCACAGGGTGGTTGGTGAATGGTCAACACAGACTATATATAAAGGATGGTCAATGGTTTGTGGACTCACATTTTGAAGCCAGGAGTTTGGTATTTTGCTTTTTGAAGTCAAAAGTAACCATATTTGGATGGTTTTCTGCTTCAAGACTTCCATGTTGCTACCATCAGGGTGCAGGTACAATCTGCCATGATGCAGAACAAACAGGTTTCAAAGGTCCTTTGTTCCTGCTGCGATTAGCCTTTTGAGTGGCGCTCTGTGGTTTGTGGTTTGTGTTTGGTGCCTGTTTCTACATGAACTTTGTGACTTGATTTTTGTTTTCTTGTCACTGTTGGCTGTGAAAGAAATTGCTCCTCGGGGATCAGAGGGAGAATTTGAACTTGGACAAAGACTCGTGTCAGCATGCTAATAGGACAGCAATGACAGCAGTGATGCTAAGCAGGTATGAGGCATTGACTTTAGATAAGAGATGGATGTGGTCACTGTGACATCACCTGTTGGTTTGTGGACTTGCATTTTGAAGCCAGGAGTTTGGTATTTGAAAGTCGCCATGTTGGTTATTTACAGCCAGAAGTGACCATATTTGGATATCAAAGGAGCAGTGAGGAGGCGGGGTCTAAGACTTGAACCAGAGGATGCTACCTAATGCGCATGAAACTCGACTTCAGCTCTGTTCTCATTGGAGACCAGACCTGTCAGTTAACCCTAACTACACCCCTAACTCCTCCCCTTTCACCACACTCAAATAACAGCCAATAGGAGTACTCCTCCTGGTAACCACGGCGACTGCCACTTCTGCCATCAACAACAAAGGAGATTGCAGATATTGCTGCTTTCACCTGTTGTTGAAATCCCAGAAAATGAGAACAGCTGCTCTGCTTCTTGGTGCAGAGTAGAAGTTGTATCATGAAGCTCTGGACGGACACAGATCAGCGACAGTAAGGTCGTTTTTGATCAGCGAGGGGGAAGCTGGTGATATTTGAATTCGTTGCTCGAGTTAAAACTTTTTCAAGTTGTGCGATGTGACTTTCGCCTCTCGGTAGAACTGAATTTGTGTCTACTTACGTCTTCCCATTTACTTATTATGTAATTGCATCACGCTACAAATATGCACGGTGCTGAACGCCCCCTTAGATCTCCTTAATGATGAAATGATTTTCAGATGGACCAGATCACTGAGAAGAAGAGTTGACGTTATCTAATGACATCAGGATGACTTGTGGAAAAACTGTATTGACTGAATATTTTAAAAATAGGATTTTTCAATTGGAGACAGAGTTTTTTTTTAAGCCAGCATCTAGTGGCCGTTGGTGGTATTACACTTCTTTCCACTTAGCCTCGTGGCTACGTCCGTCTTTTATATACACTCTGTTTTTAAAGTGTCAGAACAGACTCTTATCCAAAACCTCCTGCAGTCATCTGATGTTTGTTGTTATTTTTCCAACAAAATATAACTTAAAAAAAAATAAAAAATCAATTGTTATTATTTCAATTATGACAGGGAGGCTGGAAGTGGCCCACAGCAGTTTGATACTTCTGGTTTAGTGACTGTAGTAATCAAATTAGGTAATTGATCTTATTTGAATCATCCTCATATGCAACATTGTGAAATAATATCAATATTTATGTTTGGAATTTTATTGTGATATAATTCTGTCCAGAAACTGGTTTTGAAAACAGGAATTATGTTCACTAACAACGTGCAGCGATGTAGGATGTAGTGTGACTGTCACACAGGATCAGTGCAGAGAAACCTAAGGGTCATAAATGGGCCTATAAACTTTATAAGCCTTACATATCAGTGTCCCTGCCTCACAGCATCTCAGGGTGCAGCAGGTTTTATCCTCTTTTATTTTTTGACAGTTTTGCATTTATTGGACAGTAGAGAAGGATTGTGATGAGCAACAGAAGATGGAAGTGTTGGGATATGAATCTGAGAGCACTGGACCACATGTTTTGAACTTTGAAGTGATTTTCACCACACGTGTATTGTAGCAGCTGTAAAATATGCTGACAGCAGATATACAGATTTGCTGGATGAAAATCTTTATGATAAATAAAATCATGCATTAAAGAAAAGGATAATGTGCTTTTTCACTGATACAGAACTTATGTATTTTTTCCATTAAGCAGTGGATCTGCTTTCTGACTCAGGGCTGTGTGATGTAATTTAAATCAAGTGGACCTTTTGAACTCTGCTTTGTTTTCTATATTTGTGCTTTTCCCTTATGAATGAATCCCTGTGCTACATTAGGTGAGTCCTTGGTTGATTAAAATAAAATCAACAGAGAATTTTTTTGTTTGTTTTGGACCTTTGCTCACTTGTGTTTGTGAAAATACAAAACAGATCTCTGTGTAGTTATGGAGATAGAGAGAGAGGTTATTACTCAAGGAACAAGTGATTACATCTTGAGCAAGATCAGAGGATCATATCCTGTCAGAAAAATCCCGGAGTATCCCCTATGGCTTACAATTATCAGATGTTTTAACAGGATAGTGTTGGTGTTTCACCACAGGAGGGCAACAGTGTTCAGTCTGCAGCATCAGTACAGCTGGATTACACCTTGTCAGAGGTTTGTGCTCTCTGACTGCTTCCTAGTTTTTGTTCATTTCCAGCCTTAACTGAAGACAGCTTGCATTTATTACTCACCAGGTAGCATCATTTTAAGTGTTACCATGTTTACTAACACAATCGCTCCATTAACTGTCTGTATGTATCTCTAGTGCTGGGCAATATGGAAAAAAAACATTTATCACGATATGGATTATTTTATATCATGATAACGATATATATCACGATATACCACAATTAAGTATGTTTTCAGTTATTCTCTGAAAAGTTTGACAAAAATTCCATTGCTTACTTTTCTACAATTTTATTTTGAAGTGACATTTAACTGAACTTCAGTAATAATAAAGATAACTCCATGATATTTTCAGTATTCATTAATCACAAAAAATAGTCAATGTGGAAGAACATTTGTTGATAGATGTGGAGAAAATTGTCATGAGCATCATGAACAACCATATCAAATAATATTTACATGAGAAGTTCCCAGTCAGACATCATCTGACACCTGGAAGCTTCCAGCTACAAACTAATGATTACAAGTGTCACAACACAATGGATACACACAGTTAATTACTTTATTTAAAGAGAAAATATTGAAACATCACAACCACCGTGAGGCTCGATCTAAAGACTCCATGGTTCAGAGGCTAATGCGCTATTAGCTAAGCTAACCGGGCGGACATGATGTCACGCCGTTATGCCGAAAGTAACGAATCGTCAAGATAAAGAAAATCCCTGCTAAGTCCCGTGGAAACCGTTTTCATTCAGGTAAATTTGCATAAATACATAAACACATGCACGTGGACCTCTGTTCATGACGCGGCACGCTCCATACACAATGCTACGCCAGTGGGGGCTAGTTAGCTGCGCTGAAAGAGCGACTGTGTGAACAACATTAAACTTCTGTATTCACTGTGTGGTCATAAGTACGCAGTCTGTAAACAGCGAGCGCAGCGGGTCCAGTCTGTGCTGATGAAGTGGAGGGTTACACTCATGTCGGGCCATAAACCATAAAACACGTTGCAAGAATCAAAGAACGTAAAGCAGCAGCGTCGTCGCAAAACCACAAGAGGAAGTTTCTTTGCGAAAAATCTCTTTTTTTTATTCTTCCTTATTTTCACTTATATAAACCAGAGTATAGTGACAAGACAACATGAATACAATCGTTGCAGGCTGTTTAATGATATAGTTGTTGTAATAATTGGTAAAATTAGGCTAGAAACGACAGAAGAGAAATGGCACGATAGACATTTTTCTATCATCCCCACGATATGTATTGTGATATCACCCAGCACTATGTATCTCTGTGTGTAACTAATGATGCCTCTAAATATCTTTAACATAAGTCTCAGCACCTTTTTACAAGCTCTTCCTCCTCGCTCTGTCATCCTGTCTGTTGAAGCACCGCTGTGTACATTTCTTTACATTAACTTTGGTGTTTATATAAATGAAATTCGGGGAAAATATGAGGTTTTCAGCCTCTGACAGAGCTCATGTCAAACTCCTTACTGAGCTGGAAATGCCAACTAGACGTGTAGATGTTGTCTGTAGTTTTCCCTCCTGTGTCTTTCTTTGCCCTTTGGCTGTTCTGAGTAGAAGAATGAATTCTTCAGGGAAAAAAAATAATACACTGACAGAAAAATATGAAGGTCCGGCATCCGAGCTCCAGCCTGGTAATTCAGCTCCCGTTCCTGTGTGCTTGTGCATTCTCGGTGTGCAGTGTTATTAGAGCGACTGGCTGTGTGTGAGCGCACACAATGCAGAATCTCAGCCCCATCTATTTGTCTTTGTGTCTGACTCCATGCCCAGTCATTTCCAGACCAGGGGGCCCAGATGGTGCTGGCCAAGATGACCAGCACTGTCTTTCATCTAGCAATATCTTTCTTTGTCATCTTTCTTCAATCTTCATGCAGCGCGGAGCAAAGTCAGAGTTGAGCAGCTGCAGCGTGTCAGGCTGACTCTGATGGAAAGAGGAAGCAGATAGTTGTAAGGTTATTCCAACGTAAAAGAAAAGAAAGGTCATGTTGCAAGCATTCATCCCATTTTCAAAGGGGATACACACAGGTGTCATCTGCACAAAAATGACTGTAAATGTCTCAGAAGATGCATCATTGAGGTGTTTGCTTTCACACTGCACAAAGATTTTTTTCTATCAAACATGCTTTGCTTTTGTCATGAAGTAAAATGTGTATGAAGTGAATTTGTCCAGATACTTTTTACATTTTTCCACATTAAACTCCCACAAAGAGGCAGCAGGCTGTATACTGTGTGTATTGGTTCTATGTAACAGATCTGTACCATTACTAAACTGAAAAATGCAGAGGAGCAGGAACCAATGGTCTTCTTGCTGTTCACTCACATTTCAAAAATTAGTATTTATATTAATTTTGATCATGATTTCTTGAAAATGATGGAAGTAATGTCTGAACTGTTATGGTGTTTGGTTCTGGATGAGAGCCAGAATCAGCATGGATACCCCATCATCGTGGCAGTGCATCAAGTGTTAGCTCAACAATAGCATACTAAACAAGATGGCTGTGTCCTCAGTGCTGAACGTTGACTGTAGTGAGGGAAAGATTCACCCACACACTGTGGATACAATGGACGAAGCTAACACGACATCTTGGTTCTGTTTTAAAGCCAGATCAGCATTTGAAGGGAGGAGTGAGGAGGCGGGTCTAACTGCAGAACCTCAGGACATCTACAATGTATGAGTCTTAACCTTAGCACTGGTCTTACTGGAGACCAGACCTGTCAATCAAACCAAGCACGCCCCAATGTTTTGTCTTTTTGAAGCCTAATATCTCCTTAGTGATGAAATGATGTTCAGAGTTGACTTTAACTGATGACATCAGAATGACTTGACTGATGTATTGACCGAGTATTTCATGATTGAAAATCAGGATTTTTGAATTGAAGTCGATTGAAGCCAGGGTTTTTTGGTGCCAGCATCTAGTGGCCGTTGGGAGTATTGCATATTTTCTACTTCCATATCGGCCTCATTTTTGAGCCCTTCTTGCTTCGTCCATTTGTGTATACAGTCTATTTACCTCACAGTCTCAGTTGTGTTCAATTGCTGTGGATAGAGTTAGCTTCTGTAACTCAGTTCAGTCTAGTGATGGTTAGATGAGGCCTCATGAAGCGTTGGCACATTACCCAAACAGTATCGATACGTGTCGGTACTCTGTTGCTCAATACTGACACCTGTTGGATCTTAACAATCATTACAGGAAGTCGAGCTGTCAGACTCAGCTGGCATACTGATTTAATGACCGAGCCATGGCGTAGAATTGTGTATGGACATACATACTGAACAATGACTGACATGTCCAATATGGGGTCATCTATACCCCAAGAGGGATCAGACTGCTACAGAGGTCCACGTGCTTGTGTTTGTTTATTTATGCAAATTTACCTGAATGCGATGATATTCCTGCTCGTGACAATTTGTTACTTTCAGCATAATGGCACGACTGTGTGAGGATGTTTATGTACTTGTCTTTGAGGCAAGGCGGATTTTATTTATATATATTGAGGTTCGGAAAGAATCCCGCTGACTGTCGTCCTTCCTTATAAACACATTTGGGGGCGAAACAGCAGCTGTTTCGTCACGTGACTTTCTTAACACAATACACACACCGACATGGGGTTTCACTCTGTGAGCTCGACACATGCGCCGACGCATCAGTGCTGCCAGACCCATCACTAGTTCAGTCTTTTTTAAAGGTTTTATTTTAGTAGTTTTCTGAAAAAACTGCAGTTTTTTTGCACATTTTACTCCAAAGTAAATCAGTCCTTCTTGTTACGACTCTGTTCCTTCTAAGTTAATGATTAAACCAGGTAATTAATTCAGAAAATTAATCCTCCAGTGAGGTTGTGCTGCTCAGGTCTTAAGTCTCCACATTTATCCCTCCCTCTCCTGTCGCTCTGTCAGCATCCGAGTGCAGCAGCCACTTGTCAGGCTCTGGGAGATGTTTGCCTTCAAGTAGGACGAAATATATTAGATGTTAGATTTTACCAATCTCCTAGAGTGAACGATCTAACGTAAAGACACTTTCTTAATTTGTTGTTATTTGCGTCATCATGATTGTGGAAGAGTGAAGCTGAACACGGTTGTTTAGTGGATTTAAACTCAGTGTGACACGTTCAAGATGTCAAATCTAAAGTTATAAATGTTGGAACTAGTAGATAAAAAGACATTTTCAGACTAATTGCTTCAGCTCCAATCTGGTTCACCGCCGAGGTGCTGGGGTGTTTCTGCTATTTTCTGCAGGACAGAAATTGTTGGCACTCATTCATATTGGACGTTTACCAGTGGTGGTAGATGGACGTAAATTGGGGTATTAAGAATCAAAGAGTGGTCAGAATGCTGCTGCAGTCTTCTTGCTGCTTTTTGTCACTTGAGCTTGTGCAGTTGTATTTCCAGATTCTCCCAGGATTCATTGTGCAAATCCATTGCTAAGGCAGTGTTAATTATCGCAGTTTATTCATGGGGTTTTGATTTAATTAGCAGCTCCATTAAGACATTTAATTTGGAGTCGCTCGGTGCCACAATAATCTCCTGAAAAACTGCACCTGTCAGGCACAGGTGTGAAGTTATTGACTCTTCGGCTTCATATCAGTTTATTGCAAGAGACGCCAGGCAGGTAGTTTAGGAAGAGCGTCTTTACAGAACCATTGGAGCCCCCAGCTAATGAATTCCTGTAGGAGGCTTCACACTGTGTACATATTTTCTAATTTTGAAGCTCGCCTGCAGTCGCGGCTCACTGACCTCCCGATAAATCACACCTTTCAGGACCAGAGTGGTGTCATGTTGCCTCAAGAAGAAGTTGGGATTTGCGGTGAACAAAGCCGAAGCTGATGTAACCTTGACGTGCCTCATTAGTGCCTGTGTACTGTATTGCTGTGGTTAACATTCAGGGACACTGTGCATCTCGCAGTTAGACAAAGCGTCTGCAGAGGTGATAAATTACTCTCTGCTGCTGCCGCCCTTTTTTTTTTTTCTTTCTCAACTTTTCTCATAAGAATGGGTGTCTTTTATTAAAGCCAAGTGTGTGAAGATGAGATAAAAGCCAACTCCGAATCAATACGATTGTGTGTTTATTGAACGGCGGTGTGTATTCTGTTTCCGCTACATTGTGTCCGCACTGAGACTCGCATTTAGTCAAGCACAGAGAAAAAAAGAGCATCGGTGGGGAAAGAAAAAAGAAGAAGTGCAGAAGTTCGGAGTTTGATTGAGTTTGCACAGGATCGCTTTCCAACACCCACAGCACCACAAACAATAAAAAAATAAAAAATAAACGATCAACAAGCTCGAAAGATGTGATTTATGGTTCTGGCTTCAGACCTAAACAAGTTTGTGCTGACACCACGGGTTTGTTGTTACAGTGTTGCAACACGGGGGGCTGTGTTACATGGAGCCGGTGTTTATTTGACACCTCTGAACTCCAAATCTTGGTTCAAGTTGAAATAAAGCTCATAAACGGGGTGTGATAAAGTGCAGTTAAATAATGAGCAGGGCAGAACCAGAACCAATGATATTATGGGGATTAGGGGATTAAGCAGTTCAGCCTTCAAAGCAGAAAATAATTACTGTTAAATGTAGTGCCATCTACTATTCCCATCAGCTGAGCTTGGTCACAGGCTTACCTTCACAGTATTTTAACATTTCAGCCTTCAATGCTCTCTTGTATAATACATAATGTGGTGTAAATGAGGTATTTTCATCAATTTCAAAGAAGGTTTTCTGCTTAAAGAGTGAAGTTACCTCCAGTCTTCAAGCCAACGTTAAGGCAATTCTGGTATAAGGCATAGACTGTGTGCATGACATGGATGTAGTCATTGTGATGTGCATGAGACAGGAGTTCACCAGTGAATCAGCCTCCAAACCACCTGTAAAACACTGGAGACCAGAGCTGTCAATCAAACTAACCACACAATCTTCCTCAAATGATGAAATGATTTTCAGATGGACCACTCGGTCACTGAGAAGAGTCGGCTTTTAGCTTTGGCTACTTACAGACCCTATGCACTTAACGTCATGCATATAGTATTGCCTTAGCCAAATGTAAATACTGCGATGTTGGACTTAAAACAAAGCACTGTCAAATCTGGCTGCCAAACGTTTCACTGTTTTAGCGTGATAGGAAGTCACAATGACAATCGGTTGTGCAGCATTTCGTTGTCCAAACAGTCAAGCAGAGACTCCTGAGCTGTCGATTTATAGATCCCTGAAGGATCCTGAACAAAGAGGCAAATGGGCTGCTGCTGGTAAACGTGCAGACTCCAATGATACCGATCTCTGCCCTTTGTACATACCGCCTGTTGCTACTAGCGATTTGATGGTCTGGTGAGGTCCTTGGATCGGCCCCACAGGGGTTGGTCGCGGCCCTGGTGGAGCACTGAGAAGACAATTAAACTTGACTATCTATAGGAAACTCGTTACGAGGTTTCCGCAGGTGAACCTGTCGAAGGATCATTACTGATTGCAGGAGCCACCCGTCCCCTGGGGCGAGCCCACTGACAAGCCTCAGGTCTCCCGCCCACGTTCTCCGTTGTACCAGTCCGCTCTATAGGCGGCTTGGCAGCGGACGGGTTGCAGTTGCGCATTGGTCAGTCAGTCGTTGGCTCTGGCCTCAACCCTCTACCGGTGTAACCATCTCCTGCCGTCCGTCAGCTCTCCCCGTTAACTTGTGCCGTCTTCCCAGGAGGGATAGACTACAAGTCTACTGTTTCTTTGTATCTAGCTTCACATCTGACATCTAGTTTGCTGGTAAACTCAGGGAAAATACAGGATGGATGTGAATCTACCACATTGGACGTAGCTGCCATACTGGTAATGTCATGAAGTCTAATGGTGCCTTTACACTGGTACCTACTCGCTTCGCTTCGCTTCGGTTTTGGCGCATTTACACTGGCAAAAAAGTACCTGGAGCTTGGTACCTGGTACAACTTTTCGTACCTCCTCTCCTGCGGTTCCAAAAAAAGTACCTGGTCAGGTCGGAGCAGGTACTAAAATCTCATTGGTCGGAATCGTCACTGCGTCGTTGCGTCATCAGTGTGCAATCTGTCCCGCAAACACACCATTTTTAAATCTTCGTCAAA
>OOFC01051943.1:0-32801 GCA_900323345.1 Pseudochromis fuscus
TGAATAAAAAAAGTAATAAAACCCAAAATGTAACAACAAAGGAAAAGTTTGTACTTGTTGGACCCAGCATCTTGTTACATTATAGACCAGTTGTTACATTTTGGGATTTGTTACATTTTTGGGTCATTGTTACATATCAGGCTCTAACAAAATTACATTGACAAATTAACAGTTTTATAGTTTTTACCCAACACTTTACAGTTTATCCAGTATTTTCTTACTTTTCCCCAGATATTTTCCAGCATTTTGTTGTTTTTCACCCACCTTGCTGAGTTAAATTAGCCCAGCGTGTGGTTAGTCAACTATCCACCTCGTTCTGGGTAAAAACCACCCACCAACGTTAGCGAGTACCTGCAGTGTCTGATATACTGCAGTATAAAGTGTGTATATGTGTGTGTACTGTCATCACAGATGAGAATCCAGACCGGTGGTCGAGGTGTATTTTTAAACCTGTCCGACGCCTCATCCATATGCATGTGTCATTAACAGAGTCCGGCCCTGTTTGTGGAGTGCAGAGATTAAATGTCGGCTGTGATCATCTTGAAGTGCGGCGAGAGGACGGAGGCTGGCGTTGAAGACACTCCTGGTTTTGAGCCAATAAGCAGTCGCCGGGGCCTTCGGAGAGTTCGATATTAAAAGCGGGAACGCGAGCGGCGGCCGATGGAGGGAGATGACACGAGCTTAAAATAGAGCATCAGTGAGCTGCCAAGCAACATTTTAACTGTCTGATTGTAATAAATGTGTGCAAACATGTTTCTATTATATTATTAGAAGCAGAGAGGAGGAGGAGGAGGAGGAGGGTGGAAACTATGACTCAACATTTTCATCCAGACAGCTGTGTGGAAACATAAACGGTCAAACAAACAGGAGGTCGTCGGTGTGACACAAACAGGGGAAGCTTCTCTGAAAATCTGCGGTGTGGAGATATTTTTCAGACAACACGAGGCTGCAAACATCCCTGGGTTATAATTTATTCAACAAATGCATCCCCATCACTGCTGCATAATTTCTCTCCAGATGAAACCCTCCATCCCTCCCTCCCTCCCTCGCTGGCTAAGACGAGTATAAAAGCCTTTTTCTCTGTGACGGTTTCCCTTTTTTCCCCTGTTTAAACTTGCTGTTTCTATTCAGCAATGCTAATTGAATATGTCATCATTTGCATAAAATACTTGGATGAAAACACAGTCGCTGGCTCTGGTTAAGAGTGTCAGCTAAATGCCAGCGATTATAACAGTGGATGTGCTTTTTATTCAATATTTCAGTGCATCAGATAATAAAAAAGCGCGTCGACACTGAGGTGCAGATCCATATTTAACCAGCACAGATACTCGCAGCCCTTCAATAAAGGTGCCAGCTGGTAAAAAAAAAAAAAAACAACAACCCCAAAAACAATACCTGACACAGCTCTAATAAAAGATGAGAGCGCATCAGTGCATAGAAAAAACAAAATAATAAAACTAGATCAAAGGAATTGTAATTTAATGCCAGACTTTTCTTTTGAAAATCAGGAGAAATAAGCCCAGAACTGAATGTGGATCAGGGAATGGATTCATCAAACGTGATACCATAAAAAGTTAAATGAGTGTGAGAATAACTGAGCATAAAAAGTAATTAGATTTTACAGACTCCACAGTCTCACAACGATAAATTACACACAACACAATGTTCCTCCATCATTTTGTTCACAAAACTGTTTTTCAGACAAAGTCAGTTTCTAATCCTTATAATTTGCTGTAATTTGCTTAATGTTTGTGGTTCGAGGCAGGTGGTTGAAATGGGAGCACAGCAGGAGAAACAACAACGTATCTGCTGCTCCTGATCTTCTGTTTAACTCCTGGAAAACTTCTTCTTCTTCTTCTTCTTCTTCCTCCTTCTTCTTCTTCTTCTTCTTCTTCCTCTTCTTCCTCTTCTTCCCAAGTCTGGGTCAAAGTGGCGACAATGCAACAGTGAACCACCTTCCTCTCACAAAAACCATGTTGTCAATTAAAAGCCAGGTGTCTAATAATGTCTTTAAACAGTGGAGAATAAATCACATCAAACATTTAATTAATGTACCTGTGAAGCTTTCACAATAAAAGCCCGGCTAAGAAATAAAAGGTTTTTCTCTAACAAACGATAGAGGGCTTTTAATTTGAAACAGCTACAGGAAAGTTTTGAGTGATTGGCTCTTGATCCTGTCTGAAGCCTCACAACAAGGCTTTAAATGAACATATGCAAAAAAAAAAAAAAAAAAAAAAAAAAAAAAGAGTCCTGCCTCTAAAAGTCAGCCTCAAAAAGAGGCTGGTTATATTCTGCAGCTGAGGTGAATAAAGGCCACGAGTTGATGAAATGTAGTTATTTTCAGATTCATTAAGCCCTAAAATATGACTAATGCTGATCAAAGAGAGGAAATCAGAAATAAAGTCCTGCCTCTGCCTCAAATAGAGGCCCGTTACTTTCTGCAGTTTAGATAAATAAAGGCACTGGCCACTATTTCAGGAAATACAGTACGTTCATTTATATTATAGATTCTTTAAGCTTCATTTTGAAAGTACCTCTAATTACATTAATCAAACAGAGGCAATCAGAAATAAAGGTCTGCCTCTAATGCAAGCCGGTCTCAAATAGAGGCCTGACACTGACTGCCCTCTAGTTGCAGCTTCAAGAAAATACTATAAATGTCATTATTCAACTCTCCGCAGAGAAGCAAAGAGACGTCCGGTTTTGTCTGTCTACTGGTAAAAAAAATTACCTAAAGCTGCTTGAAAATGGCTGAAAATTGATTTTGATATGCAGGCCCACTCTTTCCACTTGTCAGTGTGGCTTTAATTATATCCACTCAGCTGACAGTTTCCTTCAATATATGACAACTGCCATTAGGAAGGAGAGGCTTTTAGTGGTTGGGTTTCTCAGTCAAACTATACCTTACATCACTTCTGTTATACATCACTCTCTCTCTCTTCACGCTGTTATTCCTCCATCCTGTTGATTGTGTCTTTGTCGTCACCAATCCCATCCTCTCCTCTTCCTCGAGTCGCACCTCTCTGTCATTATTATCATTACCTGTTCAGCTGCACAGTTTGAAGAGTCTGATAATGGATTTAAAATTACACCTTGTCACAAAGTGTGTGAACGGACACGAGCGAACACACACACACACACCGATGGTAAAGATAGGATAGTGAGGAGGGCGGAGTGAGTATGAAAACACTTGACAGTGACACGGATAAATGTAGTAATGTAAAGTGAGTCAACACGGTTCAAACAGAAAGAGTGAAGTGAAGAGAGAGACAAAGGGAAGAGGAGTGGACGTGGTGCCACAGCCCATTGTACTGCAATATACTTTTATTAGGCTCATTTAAACTAATGCACAGTCATTCTGGAGGCTTGTTACCTTGACAGGAAGTGCCATAAACCACAGGTAAACCACCCTGCTAATGAAACAACATGCTGCACCTTTATTACTTTATTAAAAATGGACAAATATTAGCTTTAATTTACCTTTAGCCACTCTTGCCAGACCTATGTTTTTACCTGTGTTGGTCCATCTAACATCTATGGTCCGTCAGATCTCGATGACTTTTTTGTTTTGAAATGATTACATTTTGGGCAAGATCAGGGGATGGGATCTATCCTGAATCTCTCTTACAATGGGTGAATGCTTTAATAAGACAGTGATACTATTTCACCACAAGAGGGCAGCATGAGTTCAGTCCACAGCATCAGACCAGCTGGATAATGTCTTGGTGGAAGTTTGTGCTCTCTGGGTGCTTTCTAGTTCAATATCTTTTCCAAAACTAATCATTTCAGATAAATAAAACGCAGTAAAACAGAATTATACAAATGTCTAAAGGCTCCAACACTTTTTTCATTGCCCATTACTGTGATGCTTGCTTTCAAAATAACTGTTTAGTCCATAAAATGCAAGGAAACAGTAAAAACACCTGTATAGATTTAAAGTGAAGTATTGATATTACTGATTTTGTTGGACCAACGATGCAAAACAAGAAAAGTCAAATTCACCATCACAGAAAACAAAGAAAACAAGCTGATGTTCAGATGTTAAAACCCGAAACCAGGAGATGTTTGAGCTTGTTTGTTGTGAAGTTGTGGCAAATGAAGATCTGTGTACAAAAACTGGAGTTCATAGAGACTTTATGAAAAAAATTAACATCCTTACAAATCTCCACCTGAGCTGGAGACAGTGTAATGATTATAATAAGGGAATGGTATGTGCACTCTTCTGGTTTTAGTCAGTGCAAATTGCAGGTGCAGAAGTGTTTTCTTTGAAAGATCGACATAAAGTGCACTGCAGTAATCTAGACATGCTGTAATTTGCATGCATTAGTGTTCCAGTGCCATCTTGGATAAAAAAGGTCTAACCTCGGTGACATTCTTCAAGTGATAAATGCTAATTTTATTAATGTTTCTCATATCAGACTCAGAGTCCAGGTAATTATTAACCCAAAGGTTCCAGACTCTGATTTTCATTTTAATTACACACTAATTCTCTGACTTTATACTGAGGAGGAAATTATTAGCCAGTCTTGTATCTGAGAAACTCATAATAGTGGCCAAACTGAATCGGCATATGTAGCAATATTACTTATTATTATGTCTGCAAATGACTGTATGAACTACCCAAAAAATGAGACACCCGAGGGTGGAGCCTTGAGGTACACCAAGGGAAATGATGGCGGCTCTACTTTGACCATGTGAAGATCAACTCATGTTTTTACCAGTTAAACCACTGGACTAAACGCACCTCCAAAATACTGACAAACACGACTCAATAACTTTAATGTCTCGATACTAATTGCGAGTTTACATGTGAAAGAAGTTAGAAACTCTCATGGTCCTAGTATTGATGCTAAGCTAAAGAAAAATGAGGAATATTAATCTAGTAGCGGTGTGAAGAAATTTAATGTGTCAAGACCTCAGGACACATAGGGTTGTGATTTTTAATTTAACACGATGAAAATATAAAAATCAGACATTTGGTCTCAAGTTTTATTTTTCCTGGTTGCGTATGTGGTGGATGTGGCTGTTAGCTATGACGTGTGGTTATCGTGGGTGCTAGCTAACCAACAGGGATAATGAGTGATATCTTTACTGTGTTGGGTTTTCACCAGTAACTGGGAAGAAACCACAGTTATCTAGCCTGGTTATGGAAAGTCGATTCCTTAATAAAATAATAATAATAATGGTTTGGATTTATATGGCGCTTTTCACAGGAAGTCCAGACTCAAAGCGCTCGTACAGAGACCATTATTCATTCACACCCACTCATACCGGTGGCGGTAAGCTAAGCTAGCCACAGCTGCCCTGGGGCAGACTGATGGAGGCGTGGTTGTGCAAATTAGCAGCCACCGCCACCAACCCATTCATTCAACATTCATGCTGGGCAAGGTGGGTAAAGTGTCTTGCCCAAGGACACACCGACAATGACTGGGAGGAGCGGGAATCAAGGAAGTGCAACAAAGGGACTTACGTTGGCCCCACTGGCCGCTGTTGGGGTTCAGGTAGTTCGGGTACAGGCCCTGGGGTTTGTCCAGGCGATTCAGGACTTTACGGATGTTCATCACCTGATGACAAAAGAAACAAAAACACCACTTAAAACACTGGTCATATCGTCCGAAGTGTATTGAAACAAGTGCTGCAAATGTGACAAAGATCAACAGAAATGAAGACCCTGGTTTGCACCACAGTTTTCATCTCTTCATCAGTTTGGATTTGAGGAAGAAGCCATTCTTCCTACTGTTTTCTTTCCGTTACCTTCTGAGCAAAGTCGGGATTTCCTGAGAGTTTGCTGAGGTGCATGAACTCCAAATGGAGGGTGCCGTACTCTGCCAGGATGCTGCTCCCACCTGACGCCCACGGCCAGTTTCTACCGATACCACTGAGCAAAGACAGAAGGAGACACAAGGTTTAGTTTTGAACTGAACAACATAACAAACAGAAGTACAAGAGGGACAACTTCTAAACTGTTTGATGTTTGCAGCTCAGCAAATTATCTGAAGTTTTCAGCCACACACAGAACAACTTTTCCTTGTTTTAACTTGTGTCCACAGCATTTGAATTCTTACTAATACCCACAAATGCTCAGCAGGCAAAAAAAAAAACACCCCAACACTATGCTTAGACTCATCTGGATATTAAAGTGACAGCTGAAAAGAGGCGATAAGTCTTCAAAAAGTCAGCTTAGAGTCTTTTTTAAACCCCACCAGTCAACTTTTAAATTGGGAAGACAACCCAAACATTCCTGTAATTCAGACGTTATTTTAAAAATCCATTAGCATTCTTCATCTTCTGCTTTAGTGACATTTATAAATATAATTTTTTAGAATAGATGAAGATTGAGGTGCGTTAATGACAGTACACTCCCTCTGGTTTATTTACAGTGTTTGACTTCTGTGCTGATGACGATGTAGCGACGACGAAGGTGCGTCGATGCTCGGGCCATATGTGAGTGTTACCATCCCTGGCATGTTTGACAAGGACAGAAGACTTTACATCAGTGTGTGTGTGTGTGTGTGTGTGTTGGATCATTAAAGCCACTGACGGATCACTTCCGAACCAACGACTGATGACTCCGGTGGCGAAGCCTCGAGTAACTACTCATGAATACATATTAACTATTCACCACGCTGAGAAACACACTGTGGGATGTCTGCGCTACAACAACTACACAAACACACACAACCTCATACAGAGGAAGCCGAAGCAGGGGAGACATCCAACAAATGAGAAAAAGGGGGAGGAGAAGGAGTGTAAATTGGGAGAAGTACCATCCACACACACACACATCTCTTTAAAGAGGTGGATGAACATACTAATTATCCCCCCCTCTTCAACTCATCATGCTGCACAAGCCATAATTTGTTTCCCATTACACCATGGATTTAATCAAGCCAACCAAACACAGGGAGGACCACGGCAGCATCAGGCAGCGAGCACAGGAAGAGGTGGAGATCAGGGTTGAAGACACACAGCACTGTACATCCTGATTCGTCTGGAAGCTGAGAGCTAATTTAAGATTAAACCTCAGAGATTTTCATACACCAAGGTAAGTGTGGAAAACTTCCCTGACGACCAATATGGCGGCTGATGAAGGGAGTATTTGAGCTGAGATGAAGATACAACGAATCCTCAACTATTTACCTCAAGCAGAAGGTAACCAGCCTCTATATGAGGTCTATCTTAGACTAGAGGCAGGGCTTTATTGCCAACTTCCTCTGATGAATTTAATCAAGTCATACTCCATCCTGAAGTTTTGACACTTTGAGTGGATCAAAACATTAAAGTTTCAAAACAAAAACTAGTGTTAAATGGGCAGAAATGCTTCAATTCTTGAGCAGGCTTTTATTGTGAAATATGTGCAGGAACAATATGTTTAATATATTCACTAGCAGCTTTGCCCAACCTGTATTTCAGGTCCAGTCGGGTTTTAATCGAAAACAGTTTTTATCTGAGGAAATAAGGTAGATCTTTATGCATTAATATAACTTTGCAGAAGTTCTCCAAAGGTTTGACTAGTGAAGAACCCTTAGTCTACACTGTCTTTGGAGAGGTAGTCCCACAACCCCAACCACCTGCTCAGTAAAATGTTCACCTGAAATATTTCTCCCTGAAGTGAAGTGAAGTATACAGTTGCAAAAAATTGTAAGTACCACACATGACTGGAATTGTTCAGTTAAAGGGACACACACACTGATACATCACTACTTTCGGAGGATCCCTATGTCTTTACGTCCTCAGCCAGCCGCCTCTACCTCCTCCTCAGTCAACTCGATCTGTCCGTCCATCTTCTTCAATCTGTTTAAGAACCTTCAGATGAACAATAAATCTCTTCGCTTGGCAAAGTGGGGCGGCAACACACACCTTTCTAACTCACCCCTGTCCAGCCCAATCCCCCCAAAGCCCCGTGTTCGAGAAACACTAAATCCCTGTTGAGGAGAACAACACAGAAGCTGCTGCATAAAGCAAACAGACACAAACCAATGAAGTGCAGATAAAAAGTGTAAGACCAGAGGACAGATAGACGAGTGTGTGTCTGGAATATCATTAATCTGAGCAGGGTGTCTGGAAGATCCAAAAAAGACAAATTTCAGACTATTTGAGTTCTGTAACGCCGGCAGGAACTTAATTAGAAATGAAGAAGCTTTAAAAAACAGAGCTGTCAGAGGCAGTATGTGCGTGTTTGAACACAGCCACTGAACTTATTAAATAAATAATAAGACATGGAGAATTTACTTAAAGCAACTTTTAACAGAATAAATAACACCATCCGTCTCTCACAAGCGAAAGTTGCATTAATAACCACAAAACGTACCCATTTTTAAAAACACCAGTAGATCTGTGCTGCTCCAGCCTCACTTGGTTGGGTGCGGCTTGTAGCTTTTGGTGACCAGTGTTAGCAAATGCTAGGTAGCTAGTCGTGCCACATTATAGCACTGTAATATTTCAACTGTGACAAAAATAGTTCAAAAAAATCAGATTACCGTATTTTCCGAACTATAAGCCGCTACATTTTTCCGACCCTTTGAACTTAAACACCAGTGAGGCTCATGTATCGGCGGCACAAAGCTCGTTAGCTTTTTACAAGCTAGCAAGCTCCGTGCCGCCGATACATTTAGCATCGTCACATCAGACCCGGTCAGAGTGGACCACATGAAACTGTTGGAATAAATTCAATAGTGGCTTATAGACAGGTGTGCTCAATAGTCCAGAAAATATGGTACGTTTGACATAAAGTAGTAATTTTAAAAGTGATTCAAACAGTCTGAAACCAAGCATACAAATCCACAATTCAATATCCTCACAATAAGTTCAACAAGGTGTCTGAACTGGTTTGTGTCGTCACCTCCGAGCTTTGACCAATACAAGACGGTCTCAATGACCTCCACCAAGGTTTGTTTGTGTGGTCGCTACATTACAGACAAACTACTGCACAGATCTCCATGAACTGTTTTTGAGATGTAGGGGCATTACCCAAAGAACAAATGGTTACATTTTTTTTGGCAAGATGAGAGGATGTAATCCTGTCTGAAAGAAATCCCAAAACATCCCCATCGCTTATGAAGTGAGAATACTTTAAAAATTCATAACTTTCTCACATCTTAATGGAGCTTGTTGAAATTCTACACACATATACAGGATGGTAATGTGGACTATCTGTGAGAATTTGGTGGAAATCAGATTTTACTTGTAAAAGTTATCATCTGATTTTGAGAAATTCTTCAGAGGGTTGGGATGTGGTAGATGGTCTTTCCATGGGTTGTATGACCCAAACAACAGCTGGATTTGAGGCAGGACTGGGTTACAGGATGTCTGAAAAACCCAGAAATCATTGAAAAGACCTCTCCTACACTGGGAGACATGTAAATGAAAGTCATAAATTAAGTCTTGTGGACTGTGGAGGTTGGTGGAAAAGGACACAAACCAACAAACAGACGTCTGATTCACAGTTTACAATGAAGTGAATCAAACGATGAATTACCGTTGCATCTGCTCCACTTTCATCACCATCAGCTGCTGAAACACAGTCTTGTCTGATGTTCGGATGTAAACTGGTTGTTGTTCCAGTCACCTCCTGTACTGGGACTGGAAACTGGCATCCATCCATTGGCATACAGTACAATACAACTGCATTAGTCGGCTGTTGTGTTTGACCACTGAAGCACACGTCCTGATGTCCCAGTTACCAGAGCCCTGTTAACAACCTGGCATGCTCTACATCCCACCGCTCACATGGGATGTAATGACACTTATTAGCTCTAAGCATTATTGTACACTACAGACTATACTGCGGTGTCGTAGAAAGTTTCAGCCATCCTTAATGAAGATTGGACTGGCTTTAGTTCCAGTTTGTTTAAATGATCAACCAATGACATCGAGTGTACAATCATGGATTTATTGGTTTAATTTCCACAACAGCCAGGGGGATGAAAATTCATATTAAACTCTGGCTGAGTGAAAACTCTGTTTATTGAGTTGAGTTCACTAACAGTCACAGTGGTGCCTCTCACGCTTCATCATCACGCTGTTGTTTGATAAAACATGTTGCGATGATGAGTCGACGCTTCAGAACCTTGTTGTGGTGCAGAAATCCACAGAAATATAAAAACACATCTCTTTGCAAACCACACTGGAAATGTTCGTTAAATGTTGTGGTACCTCGACGTAGAGGAGCTTTAAGAGATTACTCGAGGTTTACATCAAAGCTGATACTGATGTTTCATGTTGAAGTGTGTTGAAGCGATTTGTTTGGCTAAAACATCTTGAATTATATATTTTAATTTACATATTTGGACGTTTTATTCTGTTTCTGTGTTGTTGTTAAAAATGTAAGCCGCCCCAATATATAAGGGCGTGGCTCAGCTGGTAGGGTGGGTCGCCTGTGATTCGTAGCGTTGTGGGTTCGATCCTCCTGTCCAAGTCGATGTCTAAGTATCCTTGAGCAGGACACTGAACCCTAAGTTACTCCCAGTTGTGCCTTGCATGGCAGCTCTGTAGCCATTGGTGTGTGTGAATGAGTTGCCTTGTAAAGTGCTTTGGGACCTCGCTAAGGTCATGAAAAGTGCAATATAAATGTACTCCATTTACCATATAATGCTACTTACTACATGTCGTATTATAGGAGTATGTCTCAGGGATTATGAGTGTAGTCATTTAGGCTCAACTTTAAAGCCAACAGTGGAACAGTGAAAACAGCTCAGCAAACACATTTGACTGAACTGCAGATCTTCAAATGGCCACTAGAGGCTCCAAAAGTGAGTCAACGAACAGAGTAATTAAAATCGTATCAAGGTTACACATAATTAGGGGCGTGGCTCATTTGAGTGACAGGTGGGCGTTCTCACACAGGGCTAGCTAAAGTCATATCCACTCCCTGGCTCCTCCCATTCATCCAAATACAGTCACTTCAGGCTTTAACTAAACAAGATGGCGAAGGCCAAATGTCTGAATGCTAGTTCATGAACCAGTTTCTGAGGTCAGGAACAAACGTTTAGTTTCTACATGTGTTGACCTCCAATTCAAATTTCTTCAAAAGTTTGAAACAGTTGAAAAGTTTTAGAAGCTTCTCAGTGTTGCCCACGAAATTCTCTGAGGTCTAATGATGATGACGAATTAAACTCTCCAAAGAGACACGACCTGGACTCCAGTCTCATCCACACTGAGTAGTGTCCACGGTTTCAAGAGTCAGACCCGCCTCCTCATTCCTCCCTTCATGTCCTAATATGGTCACTTCTGGCTCCCAAAAACCAACATGTTCAAATGCTAAACTCCTAGCTTCAAAATCCACAAACCAACAGATGCTGTCACGTTAGCTTTGTCTATTTTATACACAATCTGTGGACAAACCACTGGACAGGTCACGTTTGATAATTCCTGTATGCCGCTGTTCACAACTATATTTTCATTGTAATTTCTATTCTGTTATATATCACTTAAAATAATCAAACACACCTTTGTTCATCACATTTCACAGTCACTTTGGAGAAGAAAAGAAAAAAACAGGGCTCAGGGGGTCCATGCATCAAATATGGATCCAAAGCTTTGACCCAGAAACAAAAACTGGGTCATTACAGATTGATGCCACTGTGATTTGAAGTAGTTCTGCATGTGTAGGACATACTCCGGGGCTCTTGATGTCCCGCCCCGCCCCCCTCCACCTCGTCTGGAGGTGTCCCATCGTCTTATCATTCACAGCCGTTTCCTGGACCAGCTGTGAAACAACAACAAATCGCATCCTGCTCGTTTCAAAGCCTCCGATTCACTCTGCAGAGCCAACAACAGAGATTTTAATTTGGCGGTGCCAAGCAGGAACCTGGAAAAACAGAAAAGGCGTCCCATCTACATAAATTAGCGTGTCAGACCAGGATGTGCCCTCTCACACTCCTCTAATATTATGTCAGGGAGCTCTCCTCCAATCCACTTGCACTCTGGGGTTTTGATGAAAGCTGTGTTTTGGCCCAGTTCTTCTATTTGTTCTCTCTGGCAGCTCCTTCGCCGTCCGCCGCCTCGTCCACGCCACAGCCTCTCTGTTACTCCCCCCACCGCCGCTGAGCGTCTTTGCTGTATATCTCTTCCTCTGTCTTAAAATCTATCGCACTTCTTCTCCTCCGGGCGCAGAGAAAATGTGAATTGCGATAGATTCACAGTTAGCGACTTAATTAGAGGTCTTAAATCATGGCTGCCTTCCACTGCCTCCGGTTACTGCCGAGCAGAGCTGCACTCACAGTGACTCTGAGCATTTGTGTTCATCTGAAAAATATCTGAGTATACTCTGAACGCCAGGCTGCTCTTTGTTCTCCAAAAGTCCTTTACGACTGGGAGAGTAGTGGCCAACATCATTACAGTGTGTTGCTGCATGTACATATGTATTTATAACTGTGGCCAGAGTGAAAACACACACGGGTCCCAGTCTGGCCTCAGAGCGAGTGATCCTAAAAACTCATGGACCATGAACTGAACAACAAAATGTTACTAAAATACCTAATTACTACTGCAAAAAAACTTTAACAAGTAACATTTTCCAGGTGCTACATATCTGAAAATACACCCAAATCTGTCATTTTAAGGAATTTATTTGCAGTTATTTTAAACATCAAATTTACTCCTATTTCTGAAATATACATAAACATTTATTACATTTCAAAAACAGACATTTAAACTTTTAAAAGACAAATCATACAGCCACAAATGTTTATTTTTGATTTAATAAATCAAACTGTTACATTCAGGTGTAAAGTTTTGAAGACTTGGTTCTGTACTTTGATAAAGATCTTTTTGTTGATTGTTAAATAATGTTGATTAAAGGTGTTGAATAGCAATATCTGTTTTTATGTGTGCAAATAATCTTCAATCATTGTTAAAAAGCCAAATAATCACAAAAGATCTCATGTAAAATTAAAGCTAAAAACTGTGTTTTAATGATGGAAAATTAACTTGTCACAAATTGACACAACTAGTGACAATTAAAGTGAAGCATTGGTTGTGTAATTTCAAATAGATTTGTTGGTTAGTTGACACATTGTATAGAATCAGAATTTTTCACAACAAAAGTGTTTGAAAATCTATACATTTAAACTTTCTTATTAACCCCTTAAGCCCTGAGCTCTTATTTTGAAATTTCAACTATAGAAAAATACCAGAGACAACATCCAATAACATAAGAAATTTGCCCTTTTTGAAATGTAATGCTCATAACGTAATAACCGGCCAATAACATAGTAAAAGTCCTGAACCAATAATGTAATAATTTTTGGCCAATAACGTAATAAGTTATTACGTTATTGGCTGCTTATTAGGTTATTGGCCTGGTAAAAGAAAAAAAAACTTTGCAAATGTAATAACTGAGCCAATAATGTAATAAATCATTACATTATTGGCTCAGTTATTATATTATCGGTTCAGGACTTTTATTACATTATCAGCTGTTATTACGTTATTGGCTTCAACAGGGGACCTTGGGGTTTAATTGGTTTAGACACTAAAGAGGCCAAAATTACGCAAAATTTAATGTGAAATTACATCTTCAAACTGTAACTATGAAAATTTATATTACCTTAATTTGTGAGTATTATTTTTGTGTTATTGAATCATTTCCTTCAGTACTGTTCACTCCCTGATTCTCTGGCTTCTTTCTACCATTAATCTCTTGATCTTCCAGCTTCTTCTGTTGCTTTACACTTTCCTGATCACCATTAACCACGTCCCCATCTTTATATAAAAAACACATCAGCTGATTTAACTGTTCTCATGTGTTCATCCATCTGTAAACACTGTCCACACATCCAGCGGATTAACAACTTCATTTTCCTACCACACGGAGAAGAAGAGGCTCGGTGACAGAGTGGCACTTCACGGGGTCACCCAGTGCGACAACCTCACTATCCTCCACTAATAGAGCCATTCTCCATCCAGACCTATTAATCAAACTCCCGAGACCCCGAGAGCTCAGGATTGATTGCTTCAGTCTGAGAGCCTGTAGCTGAAGAAACAAATCTGCCCCCACACCACAAAAACAAGGAGAGTTGGCTTTAAACTTTGTAACTTCATCAAAGTGATGATATGGCTTTTAGCAGCAGTTTGGTTGCAGAGCTTTTCCACAGGTTTTCTGCATTTTGTAATGATGTGTGATGGTGGGGGAGCCAACTGAGAGATGTATGTAAAGAAAAGTAGAGCATCTCTGAACATCAATGGACTCAGTAGATTCAAATCTTCCAACATGATTCACTCAGCCTCAGTAATAAACACCACTTAACATTTCAGAGCGATTTCTCCACCACTTGTCATTTTAAGCTCGTCTTTTGTTCGGATGCTGTTTACAACCAACGTTGGAGCATTTTTCAAACGTTTTATTGCCAATTAGACACGTGTACGCCGGAGTGTGGGATACAATCATCACCGCGATGCCTGTAGAGAGCAATGAGCAGCTAATTTCAGGGTAGAGCACAGATTCAGACACCTCAACAAAACACACACACACACATGCCTCATCCCATTAAAGGCCAGTCAGTATGCAGTGCAGTGGGGGTGATTTGCAAGGGCTTTATCTGGCTGAGTGTTAATAGAAGAGCTATGGGACGTACTGGCCGAAGCAGATAACAACTGGGTGACGAGTGTGTGTGTGAGACAGTGAGGCAGCAACTGTCAGAGGGGAAACAGTGATTTGGTAAAGTGCTGCTAAATGCCACCACTCGCTAAAACATAATTTATTTACTGCTGGAAATCACATTAAAAACAGACAGACTGAGTGCAGTGATGGACAATTGTATGAACTGGGAAGCACCTGTATCTGTGGCCAAACTAGCGTAGCAGCTAGCTACTTTCTGCGTTTGCGTTAAGCAACAAAATTCTTAAAGATGACAACACGATAACATGTCTTTGTAGTCTTCCTCGACTGGAAATGAACAATTATTCAAGGATAAACGAAGGAAAATAACGTCTTAAAGTAATTCTACCAACGGCCGCTAAACATCAACTGCTGCCCTCTTGTGGTGAATTAACACTGTCTTGATAAAATAACTTATCTTGACGCGGATTTTCTGGATATTTGATATACCGTATTTTCCAGACTATTGAGCACCCCTCTATAAGCCGCTACTGAATTTATTCAAACAGTTTCATGTGGTCCACTCTGACCGGGTCTGATGTGACGAGGCTAAATGTATCGGCGGCATGGAGCTTGCTACCTTGTAAAAAGCCAGCGAGCTTCGTGCCGCCAATACATGAGCCACACCGGTGTTTAAGCCGTAGGGTTCAAAGCGTCCGAAAAAAGTAGCGGCTTATAGTCCGGAAAATACGGTAGTTAATTATCTTGGCAGAGCTTCCAGGGCCAACAAATTTAATTCACAAGTTAGTTACAATCTGGGTAATATTAAATGTCTGATTTAATATCTATGTTGCATCTTTTTGTTTGGATTTGATGTGTGTGTGTGTGTTCTTTCATTCTAAACATCAAACCCACCTTATTGACTGAGAGTGGAGGGCGGGGTACAGGCGAGCGACACACGGTTCCACCATAGACAGAACGCATGGTGCTGTTAGAGGTGGCACTGGAAATGCTGGAAGTTGCATTAAACTGAAAGAGACAGAGAGAGGTGGAAGAGGGTTAGCAATGAAGAGGGTGTAGTTTATTAAAGCAAAGAAATTACACTATAACTAACAGTAAACCAGAAAGTGGGTTTTTCCACCTTTCGTGTTTTATTTGGTGTAGTCGTGCCGAGGAATCTGCGTTTGGTCGGGGTTCGTACAGCTGTCCCATACAGCATATCCTCCTCAGTCTGTTTGTTCTTCTTAAGGTGCTGGTAGGAGTTTGTAAAGAGAAAGTGTCAACACTTTTCTTTGCTAACACACACAGGACTAAACTCAAAATACAACAAGTCAACTTGTTCACCCTTTCTAGTTTCTCTTTCTCCTTCTCCATCCGGTGCAGCTCCCACTGCTCCTCCACATACTGTAGAAACTTCTGGCCGTTCACTAGAAACTCTCGGCCCTGCTCACTTTCCCACGCATCAATCTGGTCCTTTAATTTCTTTTCAAGCTTAGAAAGAAAAGGATAAACATTACAGTGAGTTTCTTTCTTAAGATAGTTCCAGTTTATTAAGAAAGTAATAAGTGGCCTTCATGTTCTACCTTTGGCAGGTTTTTATGCAGCTCAGTCCTCTGCTTCTCTTCTTTCAGAAGATTTCCTCCTCTGTTAGTGAATCTTGTCGGATCTGAGGCTTTTTTCTATGAATGAGAAAAATAATTTAATGAGACTTAATACTTTCTAACATGCAGTAGAATATATTCAGGGTATACTGATAGATGTGCACAGCAGAATGAAGAAATTGTCCAAAAAGAGGTAATCCAGTAACACCATGCATGTGGAATTTAATCACATGTAGCCCAGTGAGGAAAACCTGTGTATTACATATCGTTTAAAAAATAAAAAATAAAAAACTATTTCACTAAGTAACTGCAGCTGACCATAGCATGTTTAACTCGATTGAACTCAGACTGTAGTTTCCTATCCCTGTCTGAATGTACTCACCTCTAGCTCCAAAAAGAGTCTCCAGCTTTCTTCCCATCTGTGAACCCCATCAAACAGTTCTTTGTGATCCTCATAATGCTGCTTCAAACGTTGGATCTCAGCATCATGCAGACCCAACAGCTCTTCAGTAAAATCCTCTGAAAAAAAACAAACAAACAAACAAAAAAAACATCAACAGTCTCAGTGAAATAAAAATTCAGATTAAACAGCTATCAATACATGTCTTATAACAGAACTCACCACTAAAATAAGGTGCAAAATCTTGTCGCTGGTCAGTGCTGAGGAAGCACTTTTCCCAGAACATGGCGATCTCGGAGCGGATGGCGTCCGTGACGTTGCGGATGTTCAGCAGTTTGAGCTCCTCCAGACGCTGGACTTCTGCTTGTAACTGAGGAGGAAAAATAAAGGGTCGATTGAAGTGCAAAACAACAGTCAAGGTCTTAGAAGTCAGAGACGACCACGAAAAGCTGAGACGAGGGAAACAGGAACACAGAAACGGACACACAATCTTCTCACCGCTTCTAGGTTCCTTTTCTTTGATGCGACCATGTGTTCATTGAAGGCCTGTCTCTCCTCCTGTGGAACCTGCAGTCTGTCCCACAGCTGCTGAACTTTCTCTCTGTGATTCTCACACATCGCCTGGTTCTCTGCTTTACGCTCCTCCAGCTGCAGGGTCAACATGGTGGGAGTTAGCAACTCAGCATGACTGAACCATATAACAATACCCAGGTCCCCATACTCATCTTATCAAATTTCCAGGGTCGATTATAACCTGTGTGAACCCTTAGATATATTTTCTTTAATCTTTAAAAACTGCACACTGAAAAGCTGAATATGTCAGAAAGAAACATCTTGCCTGACAAACAAGCAGCTTCAGCGATGTAATATTGTCTCTGGAAAGGCAAAACGAATCTTCATCTTCACAGACGACGTCCTTCTCGAAGCTGGTCTCAGGGATGTGGTCCAGCTCTTCCATGTACAAAATGATCTGTTTTTTGAGGTCCATGAACTCACCATACCGCTTTGCCTGTGAACATCATTTCAAGGACAGATGAGACTGTGTTTATGACAACAATTTGAGGCTCTCTACAATGAATGACTCAAAAAAGAGAAAACCTGAATATCTACAGTGCGATATTCTTATTTCTTTTACATTTTACATTTTTGTAAATTGAATTTGTCACAAATCTCAGAAATGCACACCACCAGATAAACAAGTAAAAGTCATAATCCTGAAACAAGAGATTTACTAAAAGTTTGTGCAGTGAAGAGAGTTTGTGAATCTGACTTGGACCATTGTTACTAATATGCCAGAGACTTCTCAAACAAAGCAGCTTATTTCTTCATGCAGTAAAAATAGCACAACAGTGGAGATGTAGTTGTAAGAGAGTTCCCACCTTCTCTACATTCTGGTTGGAGATGTGCTGCCGGAAGTTCTCCAGCTGTTCCATCGATGGGACGGAGTCGGCAGCGATGCAATATGGCATGGAGCACAGGATGTCACACAGATCCTGATCCTGCTCCAGCAGAGCCTTCAGCTGCTGCAGCCGCTGAGTCTTCTCCTGCCTCAGAACCTCCACTTGTGTACGGACGTTCTTCTCTTGCTGGAGCATACTGATACCCTCCTCCTCCTGAACACATAGAAGATGTTTCTCAAGCTTTTTCCACTTAACTTTTACCAAAATTCCTCATCAACCAGCTGATTAAAACAATAAGTGACAGGCAAAAATTTAAGTTCTAAACAGCTTCAGAACCAAATGGTGGTTCACATGGTGAGTAAGCAGGTTAAAACTGTAAATAAGTACAACAGGCATGAAATATAGGCGCCCTCTCTCTTCTGCTGTTAAGAAGGATCTGTCCAAAGGCATAATCCAGTCAAGACAGTTACAATATACAATTATTAATAGTAAAATGTTTCTTTTACCTCAAACACAGGAAGCTGCAGTTCCAAGTAGAGTTTCTCCATTTCTGTCCTGCATGTTTGAATGCTGCTTAAGACCCTCTTTTTTAGAGACTCTTCTTCTTTGATCATCATATCTAATAAGCTCTGTTAGATAAACACAGTAAATTAGATGAGCAGATGAGTGTACATGTGTAAATATGGTAATTCTTACCAAGCTCCAGTAAGTGAATGATTCTGACCAATAATGATATGGTTATTTTATTTCCTTTGTAATCCCATCATACATCTAGTTTGAGCCACAGAGTTTCTGTTGTTGGCATAGTGCTACTTGCTCCTGGTAAGCCAAGGAGCCTACTGTGATCTGTTTGAGTACAATAACATATCAATCAGTACATAGGGTGGTGTAAATTTAGAAAAATGATAACATCTTAAAGTGTTTGGTTGTGTTTAATTTTACTAAATGTATGATCAGTTCAAACATCAAAGCTTCTGTTAATTTCATCAAGACAAATTTAAGCCTTTAAGTAAAGTGACATATACATTCACATACACGTTGACAACGTGTGCCCCACTACATAACAAACATTACTCATACTATACTTTCATATGAATGGCTGGGTTAACCAATTGAAAAAGAATTAAGTTAAGCTAAATATATTTTACAGTAAAGTAACATATATACACGTTTCCTTCCACCGACCGATCTTTCTTTCTTTCTCTCGCACATAACTACACACACACACACATCCCCCCCATTCAAACCAGCCTAACTTTAGATCCAAGTTTAAACCTATGTCGAACCCCAACAGGTGTCTTTGCTGACCTGAGACCAACAGTAATTAGAGTCATCGGGGATAAGAGATCCTTACAAGTTTACACACAGGTTAATGTCCATGCGGTACGTGTTGTCTCACCTTAATATGGTTTTTGACAACATTAGTTCTCTGTAATCTCTGGTCCTCTGGGATGCCGATTTCCTCCCAGATGTCCTTCAAGTGGCACAGCGCTTTATTCAGGCACGACACAGCCTCTGCTGCGAGGACCTCGCTGTAGGGCCAACAGGTGGGAGGCAGGATCGGATACATTTTTGATTAAAAAAATATATGCTATCAGAAAAGAAGTCACCGATAACATTAAAACACACACACTTATAAATCACTGGTAGAAGCGACATGATGTTGACGTTAGCTAGTTGAGCTAACACTTCGCTAGTTGCTACTATGTACTACTTAACTTTAACAAACATAAACTCTACCGCAAAAGAAAGCTTTGACCATACCTCTTTCTCATTGTTGAATTCCAGACTCCGTTGCGATCACCAGTAAAACGTTTTAAACACCGAAAACCTGTCAGAGAAACAAGTAGCAGCTCCTCTCCGTCTGCGTTCACTCCGGTCCGTTTGTACACTGTTCAAAATACGCGTACAAGCAGCGTTCTGCTCTCTGATTGGTTCATTCTGCGGGTGAGCGCGTTTGACAACACCCACTCGAGCCGCCGGTTGCCTTTCTAGTTGGCCATGTGGACCCGCCCACCGCCAAACGGCTCATGAATTGAAACAAACGCACCAGTTTCATGATAGGGTGCGGTGACACAGCAGCCACTTAATGTAATAACAATGGTGCAGTTGTTAATTTTAGCAGACGAAACCTGTAACTGTGATATTAATAACTACATAAAAATGCAACAGGCGTCTTAAAAAAAACCACATTTATTCACTTTATACATCTTTACAGACATGCTGTCAGAAACAGACGAAAAGCGAACATTTCAAACAGTCATAAACGTTATGGCAACACTGCATGATGAGCGTCTGCAGGAATGTGTGGAGTCTGTGCTTCATGTGTGCTGACTGGATTCAGACATGGTTGTCCAGCAGAGCTTCAAGCAGTCTTGAACTGTTTGTGATTGCAGTTGTTACTACAATGAATTTATAACCTGGAACAAGAATAAGAAACACAAATGTTTGTTCAAATATTTTACTTTAACTGACCAAATGAAAACAACATGAGAGAAAGAAAATCTTTCATGTTGTCTATTATTAAGAAGACATTTTTGTTTTAAATTATGTTTTATTTTATTTTACTTTTATGTATTTTAAACATATATGTATTTTTGCTTTAATTTTTAATTTCTTTCTGATTTTATGTATACCACTTTTAAATTCTGTTCGATCTGATATTGACTATTAAATAGATGTTCATCTCCTGTATTTGCAACTTTGAGGTTTTCCCCAGTTACTTGATTGATTTGGGGACACAATTGCTTTTTTAGACAGTTTGTGGGGCAACAAGACTCGATTAGGAAAGGACAGAAAAAGGTGTCTCTCGGGGGCCAGTAATGGATAAGATGAGGTCCAAACAGGAAGATTGACCATCATCAATATAAGATTATTATTATTATTATTATTGTTATTATTATAATTATTGAAGCTTATGATGAAACTTTGGTAAAAGGGCATAGGCATGTATTTTCTCCACAATAAATGTTTTTCCCAGGATACTTCTCAGGAAAATCTAAGAAAAATACTGACCCATTAAAATTAAAATACTATGACCACAGTAAAAAATAATTGAATGGTTGCAGATCATTACACAGAAGGAGCAGTCCTTCTGTTCAGTTATGTAACTGGAAGTACAAAAACACAACACACACCTTGCCATCTAACGCACTATCTTCCACAATATAAATACTATTAAGATTTGAAATGTCTTGTATCCTAACATATTATCAATGGCAGGTCAGAAAGCAAACAGGAAAGTATGAATGCAAGTGGTAGATTTATGGCGAGGAAAACAGAACTGAAACTAAACTCCAAACGCCAGAAATAGAAACAGGAAGAGTGAGGAGGGGGGAGGGGGCAGCTCCTGAAAACTTGTATAAACCCACGAGCATTTGGACCATGTCTCACCTTTCTCTCTGCCCAGGAAACGAAGTGCTGAAATCTCCGAGAAGGTGCACCCACCAAGGAACATGACCAGAATGATGCGCTGAGCATCGCTGTTTGCTCCGTTGCTGCCTGATTAGCGATAGAAAATGTTCATATCCTCAATTCAGATCTGGATTTACTTCTGCTGTTTTAACAGTGACCTCATCTCACTTCAATGTTATAATAGATTTTCTGGCAAACTGACCTGTAACAGCAAATTCATGCCCATTCAGCAGCCTGGTGACTTCTTCTAGCCCTGACCAGCCATCTCGCTCCAACACCTTCACAACACACACCAAGAATAAACTTGAAAAAGTTTCATCACACAGTTTCAAACCCAGAGAAGAAGAGAAGTCAGATCCAGTGGAATGAAAGAGTCCTGCTGGTTGATTCACCTGCTCGATGAGTTTGCAGCTCAGAGGGATGTAGGCACCACTGAAGATGTAAGCCATGTCTCGTGGGACTCGCAGGTCATATTCTTCATCTGACTTTGGCACCTTGGCAAAAAATACAAAATGCTTCATCACATAGAAAATATTTAGTGGGATCAGGAGAAAAGTTAACACTGCACCAAAATGATTAGAGATAATCTAGATTATGATAGTCTACCAGGTAGAGCTTTCGGCTCAAAGCTCTAAAATTGCTTTTCTTTGCCAAAGAAGAAAAGGCATCCGTCAGCTTTCCTGGACAAAATAAAATAAAATAAAATAAAATCAGGACAGCCAAATGCAATTCCAACAGACACAAAATCAGGAATCCATTTCCTATAGCTGAAGGATACAGAGGTGGTTAAAGCCAGTTTCACCTGCAGTTTTGTCATTGACCAGTTTGCCCACTTTGCTCTCCATCACAGTGAGCGTCTCCCCCGGCTGCTGCTCCACCAGCAGACCCAGCTGCCTCAGATTGGAAAATGTGAGCAGGTGGTCCACTCCGTAACTCTAACAAGGTCAGGCAGAGGAAATGTTACACATTGGACCAGTGGCTCTTCATTAAAATAACTATTAATCTATATTTATCTCACAGTTCACAAAAAACTAATTCATGTAGCACCAAAGTCAATACATCAGTCTGCATCTCGGTACTTTCTCTTTTCACTCCCCTGCCTGTGGAGCTCCAAACACTTTTGATCTTGCTGAAGATGCAAATCTCAGCTTGAGAGACAGACGCTACTGTGAGTTTTAGCCAGTTTTGGTTTAGTACGTTTCTCTCTGTTCTGTGTGAAGGTCAGACAGAGGTTTTAGGCTGCTCCTGTAAGTTTCTGTATGGCAAGTGTCCAGGAATAGTTTGTCAACTTATGGAAAACTGAGACTTGTTTGACGTACATGACTATCTTTGGAAGAAAGGTGATTCTGTGAGAATGTCAAATATGCAGAGCCAGAGTATAACAGGCCAAAGGACATCTAAACTTAGTCACTTCTGATGCACACCAAAAAACACTTGTTAAAATAAGTGTTATGGCTGAAAACAAAGTCACTATACCTTACTGGACATCAGGAGCTTATGTTGTAAAGACAACTGATCAGAGATTTGTCAGACGTGGACAGCATGTGTGCATCTCTGACCCGGATCGATAATAAATGTACATGAAGCACCAACCAGATGATTCTGAGTCTACATCTCTCACAACTGTCACCAGGGGAAACTCCCATTCATACTTACAATAGGCAACAGCAATCATCAGTGCCAGACTCCTCCCAACAGGAGGCTCCACAGAGCACCACAGGAAGTCATTCCTGCCTGTGACCATCAAACCTTTCACCTCCTTCATCAGTGTGAGCGTCACTCACTCTCAGTCAATAATCAGACTCCCTGGACCTCATAACAAGTCTGAAACTTGTGCAATAATTACACTTGTACAAACACATAAAATGTTCTAGCACAATGCTGTGATCACAAAACACAAATGGGGAAAATGTTTCTACTATTTGTGTTTCTACAAAGAAAATACAACAAAGATAGTAAGAAATAAGAAAATGTAAATATTAGAAAACAAGTTTGTCTGCTCACCTGAAGATACTGTGCTTTTAAGGACCGGTAATCTTTTGGCAGAAGTCCTGTTGGACAATATTATCATTGTAAATACAGCATGAAAGCAATTTGAATCTTCTTCTTCTTTTCTTTTTAAATAATGGAAAGGCAAATCACCATTTTCTGTGATGGACAGAAGACAAAGCAGCCTCAGACTTTCTATCATGGAGACCTGCAGAGAGAAAGAAATCAGAGCCGGCTTTATTCAGCATGTTGCTGATCTTGGACTTGATCCTGTATCAAACTGACTCTGTGCAAGCAGCCCACCTGTCTGTTGATGTGCTCCTCTATGAAAGAAATACATTCACGGATTTCAAATCCTTCAAGTAAAGCTGGGAGAAGACAAGAAATCAGAAATATAATCAAGACGTAAACAACATCTCAGATGTTGACAGGGATGAAAACATCATAGAAATCATTAGTTGATGTAACACTTTAATACCTCCTCATTTCTTCACAAGATGCCATACAGCAGCCATTGTTTAGTCTTTGCTTTACAGGCAGGAGAGTCTGACTCCTCTTTATTTATAGGAGGTAACTTAATATGTCTTGGGGCATCACAACACAGAAATTAACTCTGACCTGTCTGAGACTTCAACGTCAAGTCTGCTGCTCATGCTCTGCCCTGGTGTTACAGGAGTTCACTCATCTTCTTATAAAACTGACAGGAATACAAGTAAGTCCTGTGTAACATTTCAACATTACTTCTAGGATCAAACTTGAGGAACAGCTTTTTTTTGTGCGACTTAATGCGTCTGTCTGAAACCTCTACCAAGGACCCAATGCCATGGTCAAGGAAGGAAGACATTTAAACGAGTCATTAATCTCATAGATGGACAGAGTAGAGTATTCTTACAGTGTTCTGTCTTCAGCAGCTCCTGAAAATCCTGTTTTGTTTTCTTCTTCATTATTGATTCACTAGCGCCGATGTCTAAAAGAGAATGTGATGTTCAGCTTTGCAAATATTGTGCGGGATACGTGACGATGAGTCTGATTTATGGTATACTGCAGTAACACTCACGCAGGCTGAGGAGCCGATGTTCCTGCTTTAACCCTTTTAGTTCTTCTGACACAAATGTCTTCATCTGCTTAATGTCCATCCCCCGACGCTTCTGCAGAGTTTATACAGTAACAAAAGAACATAACGTGTTTGTTATGTCCGAGTCAGAATGACTGATCAGAGTTAGAAACATTTACTCACATCATATGCAGTCTGGAGATTCCTGGCTTTCTGACTGAGGAAGCCAAAGACATTGGAGAAATGCTCGTTTCTGATTTCATTGAAGACCTGTGAGGACACGGGACAATTCACGCAGATACTTAAGTTTTACTAATGACAGTGAAAGATTCAGATCCAATGCCATTCCTACCTTATCCTGTGAGTTCAGCATCACTTTCATACTTTTGTCAGAGGAGGTGACATCGGGTCCAAACTCCACACATCCTGCAGAACAGAGGCTGCGATGAGACGACACAAAAAAAGTCTGCAACCAGAGTCAAGTGTGTCTCTAATTCATAGTTATTCATTTGTGCTTTAAATTATGAAGTTCATGGTCATTGACAAAAGTAACATCGTTTCAGGTTGTTAACTTCTTTGTTAACATACCAAGTTTTGGGGATGGATACAGACATATCGCCCTGAAAACAGTAAACTGATACTCACCACATTTAATTCTAAATATATCATCCACGAGTCCTTCATAGACAACTTGTGAACAAAGAGGAGTGACAAAGTCCACATCTGCAAAAACACAGTGATGATGTTCAGGCAGGCAGAGTACAACATGTGAACCAGAGACAGGAGAAAGACACATGGCTTCTGACCTCTGTCGATAAGAAAAACATTCCCGATTTCACCTCGACGAGCTTTTTGTTCTCCATCTTCTACCTGCTCCCTCCATGACTCGTATGCCATCTATTGGACAGACAGGATCAATGGCAGCTCTCAAATCACAACAGATGAACGGTTATCACCTAAGTAGAGCTGAAAGCTAACAGAGATGACATGACACCAGCTTTTAGTCCCTGCACCTTCGAGCATCGTCCAATCCCGTAGATCTTTGAGAACGGGCCGTAGAGGGAGTGGAGGAGGTGCAGAGCGCTGCCGGCCGTCCTCACCCACCGCTGGTCTCCTGCCTGTAACGATGTAGGTTTTAAGTGGGTATTTGTAGTTTAATCAATTACAAGATACAAATTATTAAATTAAATAGCTACAGAGTAAAGATGTTCGATTAATACTAGACATTCAGTAACAACACTTTAGGATTTAAGAGTTTCAGGAAAATCATATTTTGTGTGACATTTTATCAACTTTATGGTACTTTCCAAGACATATGCTAAATTTGTTTCTCTTCCTTCTCCTCTCTCTGCACTCTAGGTCATGTGACCTCACTCTGAGCGGGAGAGCGGTCCCCAATACACACACAGTATAAAAGCTGAGAAAGGGCTGAGAAAACTCTCAAACTAAAACTGTCATAATTCGAAAACGGTACAAGATAGCAAAAACATGTAAATACAAGACTTAAAGATCAAAGTCTCCTGACTCTTTTAAAACTTTTATGAAGTTTGTAGGTAAAACTGTGTTGACACAGTGGAAGCTCAAACAGGTGTGGGTTTGACTGCTTTGTCCATTGGATTGAATGAGAGAGAAAGCTGCAGAGAGCAGCAACCTCCTCCTTGGATTTCTATCCCGTCTCCTCTGCTCTGCTGCCCCCTGCTGGTCATGTGTGCAATACACACATTATTAAACCTGACAGGCAGCACACACAACTCACAACTAACACTACAACTGTTATAACTCAGAAACAATACAAGATAGCAACAACATGTAGACACAACATTTACAGATCACAGGCTTGTAGCACTGGTGTCACCACCTGTGGTGACACCAGTGACAATGATCCTTAGTTGTTTGAGCTCTATATTTTAAAACATTATATACTATACACTGTATTTCAAAATCTTCCAAACTGTATTTTGACCATGGGTTTTCTATTCCTTTGAGCCCTGGTTGCTTCATCCACTTCTATATACAGTCTATGATCTATGATTGAAATCACAAATAACACCATGTAGTTTTTACCAGTAAAAATAAACAGAAGCTGTTAATACTCAATGTGTGAAGAAAAATACTCTGATGCACCTGTGCTGGTACTCCAGTGCTACAGTAAGTAGTAGAATTTACTCAATTATATGGTAGTAGAAATTTCTATTAGAGCTCAACTAATTAGGCAGGAAACCAATTGTAGTTTGACACTTTTTCCTGAACAATTTAGAAAGTACTGAAGCATACAAATTGTAGCATGCCAAAAGACTTCTCTCAGTATTTAGCTTAAATAGCTGAGTCAGTCCAGTATTGTTTTTTTTTTAGCTAATATTTTGCTGACATTAGATGTCTACATTTATAATCTTTGTTTCCTTACCCTGACTGATTTATTTCTCAGATTTTAAACTTTTGGATAACACTAGCATGAAACTTATGAAAAGAATTTTATTATAAGCTTTCAAATTCTGTATTTACCAGGAAGTTGTCTCGAAAAAATTCTGGCAGCTCCAAACTGATGATGTCATCATCAAGTGGAAGGAGGTAAAAAGCCCATTCGTCAGTGGTCACATCTGTGGGAGGCAAAAAATATTATAACACTTTCTGTCTCCTACTAAACAGCTACTTAAACAAAAAGTATTTTACAAAATACTCACCACCAAAAACGCCCTGTTCTTCCAGCACAGCCTCACATGCATAAAACTGAACATCAAAGAAGTGTCAGTGGGTAAATATCAACAACTTTGATCTAATGCAATAGTACAATTCAAGTACAGTTTAAACACAACAGTAGAGCAGGAAAGACCTTCTGGGGGGTAAAGATGATCTTGTATCTTCTAAATTTTCCTGCTGCCTTGTCTGCGTTGGCCACATCTGGAACAAGTAGGAAAATAGCATTACATAACTGTGATTATTTAATAACAACCTTACAACCTATTCAACCTTACCTTACTATTGTTAAGCTTGAAAAAAAAAAAAAAAAAATCAAACTCTGCTCACCACATATCCACTTCACAGTTTGTATTCTTGGACGGATCAGAAAACAGAGTCTACAAAAAGAATACCGCAACATTATCACACGGTCACGTCAAGTGTTTGTGCGTAAAATTATGTATTAGTAAGAAGGACTCACTGATCTGAGGTGCTGATTACAGGTTTGTATTCCACTTTGTAGAGTTTGTCAACTTCATGTTGCTGCCAAGAAAGAGTCAAAATGTTTTTAAAAGATGATGGAACTTGGTCTAGACCAGGGTTTCTAAATTCCAGTCCTCAGGGCCCCCTATCCTGCCTGTTTTAGATGTGTCCCTCTTCCAACACATCTGAATCAAATGACCAGCTCATCATCAAGCTCTGCAGAAACCTGCTAACAAGCCTGGTCATTTGAATCAGGTGTGTTGGAAGAGGGAAACATCTAAAACGTGCAGAATGGGAGGGCCCGAGGACCGGGATTGAGAAACCCTGGTCTAGACAGTTTGTTTTAATTGAAGAGCCAGAAAAGTAACAGCTGCTGTGGTTCACCTTTAGAGTCGACACATTAGCAATACGATCCAGTGGGCTCATCAAGTCTGCCTCAATGAAGAGGTCTTTCTTCCCTGGCAGCTGTGTGAAGACAGAGGAAGAGAGAGGACTGAAGATCTAGGACAATCTGTCCTGCAGCTAACACGCAATGCATGCTTTCTCTTGTTCATAACACAACCTGAATTTTTTGTGGATAATCATATTTACATGTACATATTTATATCCTTAACCAAGTGTGTAGAAAAATAGATATTTAAGCATTTAGTTTGCCTCTATGTACTGTTTCATTTGCACACAGTCACATAGTTTGTGGCACTCAGCCCAGCACTGTCTACTGAAAATCTAAATCTGTAAAAACACTGTTTAGTTTTGACACAGTTCATTCATAAAAACAGCTGGGCACTAAATTTGTTTTGCAAACTCACCTTTACATCAGGAAACTGGGCATTCTCTGGGGAATATTTTCAAATGCAGAGTAATACACATTTAGTGCCCCAGTGAGGAGTTGCATCAGCAGGATAATGTTTGCAGGATAGATTCAAAATAAAGTACAGTGGCCGTAGTCATGGTTCTAAAAGAATTAACTCATCAAGTGCTTTCTGGTGTGTTTAAACAAGTTTGGGACTTTAATTATTATGCACACAATTCTCAGTGTAGGATGTTTTATTGTAACAGTATTCTTTGGTGGGATTTGACAAAAATTCTGATAATCATCAGACTAATACCTTAAACATTCAAACAAAGATAATGCAAAATGCTTAGCTTTGACAAACACCCGGGAGACTAGACAGTTGACGTGTGGTCAGAAAGGCAAAATCTCCTTTGCAGCAGCTGCTTCTTCACTGCAACTAATCCATGCAACGTTATACAGTGTGTTTTTACTGTTGTTTCAGATGACAGGTGAGTAATCAACTAATGAAGTACAACACTGACATTTACATGCTTTTGATACCTGTCATGTTATCGAGTCATTCTGATTTTATGGTTTTATGTCTGCAGCAGAGGTCATGTGGCAGTCTGCAGGGTTATGTTACTGTCTCTTGTTCCTACCTGTTCCAGCAGGTAGATAAGCTGATCTCTGGCCAGTCTCTTCAGCAGAGAGAAGTCAGGGAGCTCCGGGGAATCTCTCCTGGCGCTGTGAGCCATGCTACAGGACGACAGGACAATAGTCACTCATCCATTGCTGGCATAAAAATACTCACACTACTCCACAAACAAACCAAACATGTAATGACAGAGATGTTACAACCACCATAAACACTCAGGAGGAATACAAATCTGTGCTAGCTAGGTTAGCATGTATGCTAAAGCCCCAGCTGTCACTTCACATGCATTTTCAAGACTAAAACTAACGCCCACATGCTGACAGCAGCGTGGGATAATTTCCACAATAAGTAATCAACAAATAACATAATTTAAGGAGTGTATGTCCAGTAAAACATGCGAAAAACGCGTTTAGCTGACATTAGTATCTACCTGCTTCCGTAGCTACAAAAGCGGAATTGATTCCATCGTCGACTGTTTCCGCCCGGACACCTTAAACAGAGGCCCGTTATATTTACGGAGGACCGTCGTTGGGGTCCAAAGTACCTGGCGTCTGTTTCACTGTCTCTAAGCTACATGTATTTTTCCACCATGAATTCAGACGCGATTTTACTGTTAGAGACGGTTAATTTTGCGGCAGATAAACATCGGACCCAGCGGCGTAAAGATCCAGAAGGAACTCCGTACATTAATCACCCCATTGGTGGGTACCAGTCTTTTTACTTTATGGTGCCTTCAAATGCTGCTTGTACATCTGTGAAGAAATAATAATAATGATAAAAATAATAAATGGATTAAAATCATGTAGGGTTTTAAAATAGTTTATAGTGTTTAATTTTGATATTAGGTGGGTGTGACGTAAACTTGGAGGAACCCATACTTTATAATTTCATAAGTTACTGGAGCTAGACCAATACATTGACATGGCGTTATTAGCATTTAGTAGGTCTATCTGTATAAGTTAGTCGAACAGAAATGCCAAACCTGCTATGATTTCATTTAAAATCAGTATCATCATTGCATAATTTGTCTACTACTAACATGCTGTAGTTTTAAACTGTAAAATGTCCCATCAGTGTGTGTGATGATCACAACTCTTTAACAAAATCCAAGGGACATGTATCAAGATTGTTGTTTGTGTTTTTGTTTGTATTGTTATTCTTTCTTCATTTTGTTTGCTGATGATGCCAGTATTCTTTATTCTTTATCACAAACAGACTTGCATCTATACTTTAAAAACTACTAGTAAGGAAATTGTGAGATGTACAGTTATACAGCTACAGGCAAACAAGGAATGAAAATGTAAATAAAACTTGACAGTGAATCATGCATGTATGTTGCATCTAATGTATCATAGATCTGCCCATGCTGTGCATGTTTGCACATGTGCACTTCATGTAGTTGTGTGAAGGTTTGTGTTGTCTTAGTTAATTTTGTTCAGTCCTCTGTACTTGTGTGTTTTAAACCACAGTGTCCATATTTTTTGTAGTGAACTCAACAATATTGTGGGTCATTTTTCTTTACAGTGGTGGTGGTGGGGTACTCATTCATCATTTACTTAAGTTAAAATATACAATTTTGAGAGAACATTCTGAATGTAAAATGTTACTAAATAATGAAAGTGTAGTCAGAGATGTAGTGAAATGTGTCTGAGTATAAAGTGAGACTTTCTGAGTTGTGCTCATGACTTTTTTTAACAGCTGAACACAGTGAGACATTGTTGACATTCCACACTTTGACACTCAAAGTTGTGTGTGTGTGTGTGTGTGTGTGTTTGTGTACTTTAAAGGAGTTGCCAGAATTCTCAGCCATGAAGGAGGAGTCACAGACATTGAGGTTTTACAGGTATGTTATCAGTTAATTATGGTCAGGTCTGTGTTTTCATTGTGTTACTGAGCAGTGTATTGTGTTTGCTGTCCTTCTCTGCAGGCCGCTCTGCTTCACGACACAGTAGAGGACACAGACACAACTCCCGCAGAGCTGGAAGATAAATTTGGGCCTATTGTGGCTCGTATTGTTCAGGAGGTGACGGACGACAAAAGTCTGCCAAAGCAGGAGAGGAAGCGTCTGCAGGTGGAACACGCTCCTCACTGCAGCCACCAAGCCAAACTGGTTAAACTGGCTGATAAACTTTACAACCTGAGGGACCTGAACCGCTGCACACCTGTCGGTCAGTGCCTCTCTCCACTGTCTCTGATCCAATACTGTAAATGAATCACATCACTTTAAAGGGCGCTAAATGTTTATTTGAAGTTTTGTGGTTAAATAATGATACTAGAGATTTAGATTAAAAGGCAGAGTAACTGGATAAAATTATAAATTAATTATAAAACGGAGTTTACCTAAATTATATGGCTTGTCAGTATTCTGTTTTCTTGTCTGTCAATAGGATGGCATGCATAGGATGGTCCTGTCCTCTCTGTGCCATTCAAACAAAGTCATTTCCCTTCTTAGTTAAGATGGGAATAAATAAAATAGCTTGAAAATTGAATTTTTTCCTTCAAATGAAAAAATGGCTAAGAAAAACCTTCCTACAACAAGTGTACAGTAAAGTAACAATAGCATTACTTTGAGAAAGTGGCCTCCATTTAGAGTTGAATTAAAGGTGGTAATATGATCTGTTACTATGACGACCTAATTGACTGATGATGACTTTAAACTAATCAAACTCATATAAGAGACTCTATACTCTGTGAAACAGCTTCAGTGGGCAGCAGTAGTGAGGTAAACCTGAAATAAATTAATTAATGCAGTTTCAAACTTTCTCTCACTGTGTATGTTTGGCAGGGTGGACACCTGAGCGAGTCCAGGAGTATTTTATTTGGGCCTCTGAGGTGGTGAAAGGCCTGAGAGGAACACACCCAGTTCTGGAGCAGAGGCTGAACGAGCTGTTCAGACAGAGGGGCGTCCAAATGTGACATCACTGCAGTGAAGAACAAAGTATTTAAATTACAAATAAATTGTATTTTCATTTATAAATATTAAAAATAAACAATATTTCATATACTTTTGTGTGGCTTTTGATATATATATTTATTTATTTTCACATGTTAATATTTTGGCAGTTTGCTACCTTTTAAGTTCTGCAGATGACGGCCCTGTCTGGTGGAAGTATTAAGAATATACTCTAAACATTTCCAGGACTGAAACACATGGGCTGCACAGCATGGTGTTGTGCTATTTTTTGAACTTGTACTTATTGCATGGACTGTACACAGTGAAATGAATAGTTTGTTAACCTATACACTGAAAAATAATCAGCAAATACAATTTTGGGACTGAGAATTTTTATCTTCAGGACTTACACATCACAAGTATTCCAGAAACCTGTACAGGGGTCTGAAATACTTGTGATGTGTAATTCCTGTACAGGTGTCTGAAGGAGAATAAATGGCGCTAAAGTTAACTGAACAAAAATGAAAATTTGTCCGATGTGACACTTCTTGGTGTATTACTGCCCTCTGCCTCTGCAGGTAAACATTGCTACTTACAGCTCATCAGCAAGGACTTCAGTTACTATCTCACTTGTGTATTTAATGCAAAATACTGTAAAAAGAAGCTAAATCCGAGTTCCAGAAAGCATAATATGCATTGGTATGAGGATTTTTCTGATGAGATGGAGGTATGGTTGACTGTAGCTGTGTATTAAAAGCATAAAAATAATGTAATATTGTAATAATGTAATAATAATGTAATAATGTAATAAGATCAGTGCAGCATCAAACCCACAGCTGCAAGATCCTGTTTTTAGGTCAAAGGTCCTAACCTTTCTTTCTTTAAACCATAGACATAGATAGATAGATAGATAGAGAGAGAG
>OOFC01051956.1:0-17971 GCA_900323345.1 Pseudochromis fuscus
CATCTGTCCGTCTGTCTGTTCATCTGTCTGTCTGACTGTCTGTCCATCTGTCTGTCCATCAGTCCCTCTGTCTGTCTGCCTGACTGTCTGTTTGTCTGTCTGTGTGCCTGACTGTTCGTCTGTCTGTCTGCCTGATTGTCCGTCTGTCTGACTGTCTGTCTGTCCGTTTGTCTGTCTGTCTGTCTGCTGAATTAGATAGATATAGAACAAGTATCTTGTGATATTCAGTATGATATTCAACAAATGTCAGTGCATTACTTCTGACGAGACATTGGATACAGTCCGTCACCATCCTCCTGATATTATGTTACACTGTCAGATTTTCAGTGTCTTCTCTCATTTGTAAAAAACATATTACACAAGTTACTTTGCAGAGAACAAGTATATATTGCCCAATATGTGCGATGTATAAAGTGTTCACATAAATATCTGCAGCCCTCGTTGATTTTTATAGTGGCCCCTGGTATTATATTCACTGTCTGTCTTCCAGTCTACTAAACCTGTCTATTAGTGATCAGAGGACAGCGGGTGAACTTGGGGGCTATTAAGCAAGACACTAATCAACTATTGAACCAACAGAGGACTTTGTGTGTATGTGGATGTGCATGGGATGGGACGATGAGATTGTGTTTAATGACTATTGACGTATAGAAGTGGAGAGCGGCAGGAAGCAGACAGGATGGAGGGAAAGAAAAGAAAAGAGATGAGAAGTAGAAGAAAGGAGCAGAGAGGAGGCTTGCTGCTACTGATTGTCAATAACACAGGAAGACACTTTAATTACCCCCAGCCAGCTCAGATTAACTTTTATTGCCCGCTGTACAAGGACACACGCTCATGTTTGAGTTAGTTTACGTCTCTGAATCCTTGTCGCAGTTTGAGTTAGGAGTAAAGTTTGCAGTAAATTTTGTCTCAACAACTTTTTTTTTCTTGGTAAACACAAGCTGCTGTGTTATTGTGGAAATATACTGAATTTGTTATTTAGCCACCTTAAAAAATGAAATGCATCTGCCATGTAAACCTTATGTGTATAAACAAGTAGTGATCATCAGGAATTCACATGATTTATTGTGTCATTGAACTTTGATTTGGAAAAAACAGTTTTAACATTTTATTAGTTAACCAGACCTTCAAAATCTCAGCAGCTTAAAGAATAATACAGTTTTAGCAGATTCAGCCACTATTGCTGGTTTTGAATGATGAATAAAAAAGCCAAGTGTTGAACTTTTATTTAGGACATGGTAAAAAGCACCACACACAATATAAAGATGGAGCAGTTTTCTCTAAAGATCCATACATAATTAGTTACAAAATGTGAAATCACATGCCACACACCACATACAGTATGCCTCATTCGCTGACAACTGATTTCTTTCTATTATTGGTAAAACTGTAGACTGTGTATAGAATGGACAAAGCTAATGTGACTTCACCTGTTGGTTTGTGGACTTGCATTTTGAAGCCCAGAGTTTGGCATTTGCCGTGTTTGTTGTTTGGAGCCAGAAGTGACCATATTTGGATATGAAGGGAGGAGTGAAGGGACCGGTCTGACCCTTGAAGCCGAGGACCCTACCCAGTGTGTTTCAGACTCAAATTCATACTAACCACACCCCTCAATATTCCTCTTTTTGAAGTCTAACATCTACTTAATTACACTTTTTTTTTTCAGGTGGACCAACAGATCTCTGAGAAGAAGAGCTGACTACATCTAATGACATCAGAATGATTTGTGGAAGATTTTTAAAGTAGTGTTTATTTAGAGCCAGCATCTAGTGGCCAGCGAGAGTATTGCACTTATTTGAACTTCTGCATTGGCCTTATTTTTGAGACCTGGTTGCTTCCTCTATTTCTATATACAGTCTAGGTTGCAAGGTCAGCTGTGTTGTGTTGAAGTTTACCTTCACTCAAAAGCCCTGTACAAACTTCCAGTGAAAGTAGCACGTGTTGAATGACATCAGAATAACTTGTGAAAAAAAACGTATGAAAATCAACTGGAGTTTTTTGGAGTCAGCCTCTTGTGGCCTTGCAGTGTTGCACTTTTTGCACTTCAGCGTTGAGACCTTTCATCCATTTGTAGATACAGTCTATGAGTAAAACCAACAGTGGTAGTTGAAAATGAAGATAAAATAAACATTATATGCAACATTGCATATTTATATAGTTGCTACGTGGTCCTTTTTAAGCACCACTGGACAAGAGGCAGAGGGGTTAGATAAAACAGCCAAAACAAAAAAAGAATGAATACAAGAAAGGATTTCTGGAATTAGAGGGATATGCTACACATGGGTCTGAATTCAAAGATAATGCACCAAGCCCCTCCCCCCCAAACACACACACACACACACAGGCCATCCAGTCCTTTGATGGCTGTGATATTAATACACAAACCATTAAGTGGTGGACAACATCCTTTGTAGTTTTTTTCCTCCTCTGGCTTTCAATGTAATGACCTCACACACACTCTCTCAGCATCAGTTTTGTTTCTATGGTAATATTAGTAATCATGCAAATTCATGCAACACAGATCCATGCCTAAATAAGAGCTTTGACAGTTGCAGAAGTACGTTTGTGTGTGAGTGTGCGTACAGCTGTCTTTGTGAGGACTGCTTTCAGGTTTTTAGGGTGAGGACATTTTGGAAAGTGAGACATTTTGGTTCTCATTCATTAGTGAGGTTTAAGACTTAGAATCAGGTCTACGTCAAGTTTAGGTTTAGGGTTGGGATGGGTAAGCTTAAGCTAAGGGGTAACGAAATGTCCCCACAAAGATAGCTATGTGTGTGTGTGTGTGTGTGTGTGTGTGTGTCTCTGTTTGATCAAAGAAATCATTCAACAGTGCATTTCCATAGCATTTTGATCCTCAGTGACAGTGGTCTATGTTTTTGTTGCCCACAGAATAGAATAGAATAGATTTTTATTGCCATTTCTGCAGGTACAGGTCAACACAAGTAAATTGGAATTTGTTCACGTTGCTCCTCAACTCAGTTTTTTTACAAAAAAAAAGATAGAAAATCTAGAAATAAGATATAAAGAAAGAAAAATACAAATTACACAGAAATAAAATACACACTTTCGGCTGTATAAAAATATGAAAAAAAAAAGAACGTGAGTGTAACTCTGGGACAAGAAGCATTAAAACAGTGCACTCTCATCAGTTTTATCTAAAAATAGCCTATATGTTGTTTTCAGATTTGCTGTAAATTAAATATTCTTTGTGAGGAAGGCTGAGATTGAGTTTCTTGATTCACCTTTTTCCTTCCAATGAACCAACATGGGAGAGAAGCAGAATACTAACCTAATATCAGTAGTGGTAATGTGTTTGTAGTCATATCACCGCTACATTTCCTACTGTTACTGTTTCGACCTGATTGTTTCATGTTGTTGCTTTAATAGTTACCAATTCAGCTGCTTCTTCAGTTTTGTGATCAAAGACCAATACTGTATGATATGTAAAGTTTTTTGTTTGTTTGTTTCTCTTGAAGGTTGTGGATACCATCGTGCCTCCTCTGACAACACTGGCTTTCAGCAGAAATGGTATGAGTGGTTGGTCTTTTTTTTTAAGACAGGGATGAGAAAACTGAGATTGAGAAGGTTTGGGATGAGAAGCTAATGTCAGCGTTACACAGCACAGAGTGGAAGAGCAGGTTTAGTAGGATGGTTGGGAACCTTTGTCATCTACCGACACCTCTTTCTTTTCCCTAGTTTTCTGTTTATCAGCGAGAGAGAAGGTGTGTTGCTATGGGCCGGAGCAGTTATCCTTGAATGCTTAAGGTCGTAAAAATTTCTGCATTAATAAAGAGCAGCGTCTTGTAGAAAGCACCATTACAACAATCAGCTGCAGTAGTTTGGTTTTGGACCCTCAGTGAGTCGTTCTGGTTTGGTCTCAGTGGGTCTCCACACAAGAGAGCCAGTTTACAGAGAAAAGTTTTTTTGTTTTTTTTTAATTGTTGTCGTTACTGTTGTGTTTTCTTGTTACTTGTTATCACGTCACGCTATAGGGGTCTAAAAAGCCTGTAACCTTGAGTCCTTCACAGAGCCCCTTGCTGTTTTTGTAAGCATTTAGGCAACTCAGTATTCATGTACAATATAACCTCCCACTCAAGGCCTATGTGACATCCTAAAGTTTGATTATGTGATTTAACATTACCACTGCACAAAACACTTTTATAGATGGCATTTCATTCTCAAATGCCACTCAGTAAGAAAAGCAGAATTGTCAATGCATGTTATTGTCTAACCATAAATACCAAAAAGTTAGTAATGGAAGTTTAATGTTTGATGTGCTTTTTCAGCTAATACGTGACTTACTACACACACACACACACACACACACACACAGAGTATCTTAGTCTATACCTATATTAATACTCTGATTTTCCTTTTCTCTGCATTTGTGCTGCAGTGGAGTGGTCTGTGTTTGTTTTGAGGGTCCTGTCTGAACTCAGTCTGGTCCTACTGGTCCAGGATGGTGATGATACTGAGGGAAATGAGGAAAAGAAAAAGAGAAGAGAGAAAGAAGGAAAAGCAACAGAAGCGAGAGAAGAAGGAAGCTCCTGTCGTCAAATGTTAGATCTCATCACTAAGTCTTTACTTCCAAGGTTGGTCTCTTATGCTGGTGACTTTTTGGCACACACTAGCTTTACAGATGAAATATTCAAAGTTTTTCTAACTCAGGGACAGCAGGTGATAATATTAGAGCTAAGCTTTAGTAAAATAAACCTGGGATCTCAACCATCCAACCAAATTCAGAGACATTTTTCATAACATGATGGGAGTTTCTACACAACTGGCAGTCTAGTAAATGTAGCTGTTTAAAAATTCAAATATTATTAATATATGTTGTGTCTGGCAACCTGCTTCTACACATACCTGGCAATCATCTGCCTGCATGAGTGTTGGCATCCAGTGATAGCACAATGTATGGACACCAGAGACAGACAACAGCTTTTGCCAGAAGTTTCTGTGATGGAACAAAAACAAGAATCTAAAAAAAGATCTTGACGTGTGTTTTTTCTGTCACCTCCTTCATGTGAATATAAACTGTCCCTTCCCACACCCTTAATATTTTTATCCCCTTTTTCAAAATGTTCTTCGCTCTCATAGTTGCCTCTTGTGTTTCCTCTTGTTCCCTTTCATTCCTGCCCGTTTCTCTTCTTCACACTCACCTCCCTCCTCTCTCTTCACTCCTTCTCCCATTATAACTCTAGTTCTTCCCTCCCCCTCTTCTCCAGCCCTCTCTCCAGATCTGTTCTAGTTTACACTCTGTTACTAATGATCAGAACAGTGCATTAAATATTAACACTATGAAAGCCAAATGTTGTACTCAGACATGTTTGTGTCTAGGTACGAGTCTCTTCTTCGAGCAGCAGAGCCTGTCTCACTCTACGCACTCAAATTGCTGGTATCGATGACTGAACACAGCCTTGAGATCTGCAGGTACTGCGCATGCATTCAGTCACACACATTTTTTCACACAGAGACAACAAAGCACCGTTGAAGGTTTGTGATACCAAAATGTGACCTTACCATTTAGTATTTTCAACATAACATCGGCTGTGGAGAGTACTGATACTAACATACATTATTCCTTAGTAACTGAAATTTTATATCCACAACACAATTGTTAAGAAGAGATACTTTTGAGTCCATTATTCTGACTTTCTATCCAACACCAAGATTTGTTAGTATTGAAGTGTTTTGCAGTCCTAGCAGGTGCAGATAAAAATACACACAGGCACATTTTAGGCACTCTGTGTATAATGTTTTAATGCCAAGGCCAAGTGATTCCCAGTTCAGCACTGTGAATCATTCACAGCCCCACACACACGAATAAATGTGCACTCACAAACACACACACACCTGCATAAATGCACTCACAAACACACTCACACTTATTTTAAGCAGTGATTTATTTGCCCACTGCAGTATACAGATATACACAAGCAATCATTTGTTTGTTGCTGAAGCTGATGCACATTCAGAGCTAATAGCAACATCATCATCACGACTACACTACTGCTGGTGATCTGCATTCAACAAGACCCTTTTCACCCCTCTTTTTTTACATTAGTAATCAGTTCAGTGACAGGCAGAAGGTGCTGTATCAGCTGAGATGTGTAAAGACTTGACATGTTGTGCTGATATATCCTGGCACAGTTGCTACTCCCGAGGAGCTTTGCTTAGAAAAATGTAATGCACGCTTTTTTAAATACACAACTCTAAGACAAAATTATTGCTGGCGTTGAAGTAAGATTCACTTCTGCATAATGTGGAAGTAATTCACTATGCAGGAATTTATAAACATCCTCTTGAGAAAGCAGTCATCTGACACCAAAATAAAAAGAGGTAATGATGTGTTGCTATTGCACAGAATATCTGCTGATTCCTTGTCTAACCACGAGATGACTCACCTGTGTTTGTGTGTGTGTGTGTGTGTGTGTTTATACATGTGTGGTTTCACCCATGTGTGTGCGTGGATGTATGCGTGTCTGATAGATGTCTTCTGACAGCAGCTGTCAGTAAGTCTTGATTCTCTGGTCATCTGTCTTCTCTTTTCAGCTGTTGACAGAGATAGAAAGTGAGGGTGAAATGAGATGAGGCAGACAGAGAGAGAATGGTGAAGGCAAAGAGTGATGAAGGGGTAAAGGCGAGGATAGAAACAGGAAGTAAAAAAATATTTGAGAAGAAGAGATGGGGGAAAGGTAACGTTGGGAAGCAAAGAAAATGGTGACAAACTGTGGGGCGAGGACAGAAGAGATGAAGATTTAGGGCAAGTTACCTTTTAGTCACTTAGTCCAAAAATGCAGGAAGTATTAAGGTCTGTGGTTCACAAAGTGGTTGTAGATGTAGAAATAAATGTACATGGCCCATCCGTCGTTCTATGTTTAATCTTTCATCTTAAAGTATTAATTTACAACAATAATTTTTAACCTTCTGTTTTGTCCTTCCCTCATGTCTTCCCCTGCTTCTATCCACTTATTTTATCTACTCCAGCAATAATAACGCAATAAATCTCTTATCACTAATATCCCACTTTCCTTCCATCTCATCCCTCCCTCCCCCACTCCCAGAGCTTAAAGTTCGCCCTCATAGCTGAATATGCCCCTACTTCTCTTATCAGTAATATTACCCCCTCTCGTCTCCATCCTTCTCTTCCCCCACCTCTCCTCATCCCCCTCTTTCCTTGACACAAGTAGAGTGACGTGAACTTTTTAAATTGGTGTCAGCACTCTTCTCTCTACATCTGTTTTTCTCCCTCTCTTTTCCTCTGACATTATTAACAACATTTTACATTTTTTTCTCTGTCTCCCTTGCTCTCTTTTTCCTCACCATCTCTAATTTATTAACATTAGTCCACATTTCTCTCTTTCTCTGTGCCCTCTCTCCACAACTTTCCCTCCATCACTGCGGTTATACAATCAGAAATTAAATTGCCTGGGTCTTGGTTAGATAAGTGTGGCTATGAAGCCAGCCGAGCAGTAATTAGATGGTAAATTGGGGACATTAACGTTGGGAAGGCAGCCTGCTGTCTCTCTCTGCATTATCACAGTCCACACACACCTTCAAACAACTACATTTACTATGACCTTTAGCCAAAGAACCTCATGCTGTGTGGTTACACGAGCATTTGCCCATATATGTTCGGTGTCCTCATAAGGATGCCTGTATGCCAAATGTGTGTGAATGTGGCCTAGCCTTTAAACCAAGCATGAGGCAGTGTGTTCTCCTAGTTTAACTGCTATTGAATTTGCTATTGTAGTGTGTATTGTATATGAATCTCTTTTTTAAAACCCATATTTTCTTTTCTATTATTGTGAACCAGATATAAACTCATCACACTTGTTATTTAGACACCTACATCTTTCTAATTAAAAGGAAAACTGAGTAATTTACAACAAAGTGGTCGTTTCACACACTGAAAGACTGTAATTGATGATATAAGTATTCTTTATTTAAATGAAAACTCATTTGGTTTGTCGTTTCTTTTACTCTACAGAAGATCTAATGCTTCATAGTAGAGACTAATTTGATTAATTGACATGTAACTTCTTGACTTTGATGTTTATTATCTTTTCATGTAAAATAACAAGGTTCACCTATTCCTTTTAAAATCATTCAACATCCACTTCCCTTTTTTTAGCTTCATCAAGTGTTGACTGCAGGATGTCTCGAATAGAGCACGAGGAAATCTAATTTAGTGGTTGTCAATATTGTGATAGGTATTGTCTTCTCTGTAATAAACCTAATCCTGTTATATGCATGTAATGTTTGACGTACGTCTGATGCAGTGAGGGTTGTCTCATCCGTGTTTGTTCTAATATAGCTCGTCTGTCGTGCTGCACTCTGTGTGCTGTGGTGCACTGTGTCTATTGATGTATGGCTGGTAGTTTAAAGGTGGTCCAGTTTATCATGTTGTGCTGGCCTGACCCGTCCTCTCATCTCGCTGCCTGTCACCTCCCTAATGGGAGGCCATCCATCACATCAACAAATAAACACAATCACAGACACACACACACACACACACACACACACACCAACAAATGTAAAAGAGGCTTAACATGGGTGCACAACTAGATCTCAAGTACGTCATCATGGAGAAAAAAAAGTCTATTACAGAAATATTATCACCTTATGTTTCTACAAGACACACACACCTGTAGACATTAAGTAGTGTCAGTAAAGGAGTTACTATTCAACTATAAAGAAGAGTTTGTTGGTTTGTTTTGGGTCAAAATGTCAAATTCATTAGGATTCACATGAGATTGAAAAGAACTGTCCAAGTAAACAAACTACAAGCCAAGCGTGTGGCATCGTCTAACAACCTAACCCTGACATTACCAACTAAAACCAGTGAGCTAAGTAGAAAGTATTCAGAGAGCGCAAACTTCCACAAAGGCATAAGTGGTGTTGATGCTATAGACTGAACACTGTTTCCCTGTTGTGGTGAAATAGCAACATTATCTTGTTTAAACGATTGACCATTATAGCAAATGATGTTTTATTTTTATTTATTTATTTATTCTTGGACAGGATCCCATGTTCTGGTCTGTTTAATCTGTTTCTTATGCAGACGTTGATGGAGAAAATTTTATAGAATCAGATGTTAAATATGTTCTCAACACTTTGAAATGATATGGATCTCTGTCTAAAAAGTAGGTTACAGGACTGCAGCGACATAATTAATGGGATAAGGAAAAAAAACATGGCTGTAAGAACAGAGTATAAAGAAGAAAATGTACTTTTATAAGAATGCAAATTAGAATAATGTAAAAACCTCTAAGGGTAACTGAGATGACATTTAATATTTTCAGATGCATTTACACCTGAGCATGTAACTTTTGTTCAATAAAAAAGGCTCCCAGTTGATTCACCATCATCTTAAGATTGTTCTAGGTACATCCATTAAACCAGTGTTTAGTCCCTGCTCTTTGTGAGGAGGAGGGGGAACATGGTGTTTGCTCCTGAAAACAGTTAGACACTGTTGAATCAGCTTGTTTAAATAAAGGTTTCTGTAGGTTGCCTGACGCCTGCTCGACAAGCTATAAATCATAGTTAGAGTGAAGACAGATTTCTAAATCAGTGGAGGCGCTTTGTTACCTTCAGAGTATTAACACCTCTCTGATTTAAGCTAGCTTTGTTCCCATTACAGCCTGAATGCTCTCTGGCTTTCTAATGCACACAGACACAAACACACAAACAAGATGTGTGCATATATGTAGACACAGCAACCCCTGATGAAGGTACTTAATCAGTAAGTAGACAGAATGTCATTGTTCATACAGACATCCATCTCTCTCCCTCCATCCCTCTACTCGTCTGTGTTTCTTCTAGTTTTTCCAATATGTATTTACCCACATTAGTCTTTCATTTTCCCTCTCGACTCCCAATTTCATCCATTTATTCCTCCATCCCTCTGTGTTTTCTGTCCAAATCTTCCTTCCTCTTCTTTTTCCCCTTTGCCAGATGTAATCTTCAGTGACCTCATCTCCACTTTAACTGTTATCACCTCTTTCTCTGTCCTTCTCTCACCTCATCTGCTGTCATCACCTTTCGTCTTTCTTCTCCTCCTGATGCCGACAGTACCAGACAGGAGTCACTATAGCCGAACTCCAACCTTAATGAAGATAAAAACAGAGTGCCTACGTGTGTGTGTGCATGTGTGTGTAAACCGCATGTGTGAACCATGCAGTGAAAACATGAGATCAATTCCTCACTGTTGTTTTTCTACCACTTCCTCAGTATGTATTTTCTCTCTTCTTTTCAGGGTGATCAAACACAGCAGGATCCTACCAGTAGTCTTTCAGCTCATTATGGTAAGTTAATCAATTACCTTTTATTCTGCAAATCTATACATTACATGGTCATACAATCAGTCAATAAGTCAATCAGTTTTACAATCCAATCCATTTATGACCATTTTTATTTTTTAGCATGTTTCTCTGTTTCTTATTGTATTCTGTCTAGTTGCTCCTCTTTCTTCTCTCGCTCGCTTTGTCTAACCCTTAGAGATGTATTCATGTAAATTAGCCTGAGTGGTGTTGACCTATTAGAGGGCTGTGTAATTGACTGGCAGGTCAGCAGTAGAGAGGAGGAAGGGTTAATAGAGCGGGAATATGGACTCCACCATTAAGATCGCACACAAACACACAGCACGTCTGTTATCAGTCAGGCATAACAACGTTTCCAGTAAACAATTTATTTCACCTGACCCTTTTTACACACACACACACACACACACACACACACACATTCCCCACCAACACAGTACAATCTGTCTTTAGCAAACTGAAACACTTGTGCCGCAGCAAACCATTTAAAAATGCTTCACACACTCACACACTCACATACTCACTCACTCACTCACACTCACTTAATAATCAGTGTTCTGCATGGCTGCCTGTCCAGCCCCGACCAGCCGAGGCAGAATGTTAAACACTGTTATCCAACAGGCTGATTAACTCGTCTCCTGATTGTTTACTCCTGTCTGAAGCAGTCATGTCTGGATCCATTAGCGCCGTCTATATTGCTCACGTTTGGATTGATTTATGCTGCCTGAAACTCTCTGATCTAGATTGATTACACCTGTCGCTGGTGATCACACTTGTCATGGAGAAACTCACCTAATTGTATTTGTCTAGATGATGAAGTAGTTCTGCTCCAGACATGAAAGGACCACAGGATGCTGGCTTAGACCAGGGTGCTTAACTGGTTGGTTGCTGTGCCCGAGGATGGAGAAGACTGTTCATAGTGGATTGCTTGCAGTCAAATACCACTTTACAAATCCTCCCTTACTGATACGATACTGTAGATACACTACTTACACTTAAGTGGAATCCTCTATGGGTTAAACTTTGTTTTGCCATTGCTGTTTGTCAGGCGTTCTGCCTTCACTGATGTACAGTACAGTCTTTTTACGGCTTATTAGTCCATAAAGATCGAACTAGATTAGCTTTGTCATTTGTTGTTACTGACAGGCAGGTTGTCCTGGCGCAAACTGATGTCATTGTCTTCAGCCTCAGGCAACAGCACATGATGAGTACCAGCCCGGCTTATCAGCCCGTACACAGATCACACTGATGTGCACAGGCCCCGCAGGCAGAGCTGGTGTATCTCAGAGAGGATCAAATAGTGAAATGGGGGCAGGAGGGAGAAGGAGACGTGAATTAATGTTGGAGGAAGGAGAAAAGGTTTTGTAAAGAGGAGACAGAAGGAGATAGGAGTAAGAGGCAGATGGAGACTACATGTATGACCTTTGTTTCTTTTTTGAGAGAGTGAATTACCACAGGTCACAGCTCCACCATCCTCTAATTGAAGGAATTCACAGAAAATTAACCTTTTACTTCTCGTTTACAATAGGTGAAAAATGGCATTATTTTGTCTGTATTGATGTGCTTCTATCAGCAAATAACAAGATAATATAGGTAAACATAAATGAAAGCCTGTTACAAAGGACATAAATCACTGGTAATAACAACAATTAAAGACTTGGAAATAAGTAATAGCATTCAAGATTTAAGTCCATTAGCAAAAGAAAAAGCAGTTCCTACTAAAACAGCAGCTGAAATCCTGCTCTCACTGACCTGTCCATACTGTGTCCACCTGTCTTAGTACATGCATAGTGAGAGCGTCCAAGGACAGAGCAACACTAAGCTGAAGCCCTTAAACCCCTAAAACAGACATATTTAGGCAACTTACTCAGATCATCACATATGGTTTGATGTTAGATATTAGTAGTGTTACAATGTAGAAACCTCTTAACTTCAGGCTAATTGTAGAATACAAGATGTTACATCTGTAACCTACGTGTCCTGTCTCCTGTTTTTTTCAAGGCCAACAGCAGTGATGTCACCAGTGGGATGGTCCAGAATGCAGCCGTTCTGCTGTGTAATCTTAGTGGAGACACAGCTTTGGATCAGCAGCCACTGCATCAGCAAGGTACAGTATGTCTGTATACACCACGGATGTAGAGAAAGAAGATGGAACTTTTCTCCTCTTTGGAAATAAAAAAATCTTCCACGTTTCCCTCTTTTTTTGGTTTCATGCTGTCTGTAGCACTGGTACTAGCTTTAGTGGGTGAGGTAAATGAGCCCGTGAGACTTGTCTGTCATTGACCCGACTGCACCGCTGTGCAGTGTGTTGGTATCAGGCATCTACTCTGCTCGCATTAGTTGTTGTTATGTTACTTGTTGACACCTTTTTGTTTTTTTTAACACCAACCCACTACAACAAAATGCCTGTCAGGTCACCAACCTTGGCTGTGTGTTTTGTGTGCCTCAGGCAGAGGCATCACTTTTTGTCCTTCAGCAATGGTGAAATTTAATAACATTAGAATTCCCTGTCAATTGGAAGTGATTCCAGTGGATCCACAGTCAAATTTATATTGTGCATCCTACTGGAGTGAGAGCATTTTTCAGAAGTTAATTCATTTTAGGCTCATTTTAGCACTAACTAGGGTTAGTTTGGGATTAGGACTTTAATTAGGAGGAAGGAATAGTAAGGCGCAAAGCTTAGGCAGTATGGATGCAGCCCAAATCTAACATTACAGAAAGACGGCAGCAAATTAAAGATGTTTGCAAGAATAAATTTACAAGCACTGCTGCCTGTGAGCGTGTGTGTTTGTGTGTGTGTTTGAGACATATGCAAATGTTTCTGGACCTGCAGTTCAACAATGTAATTGCAACTCTCAGCGGCAATGAAAACACAACAGTATAATACTTGCTGTCTCAAATTTCTATTTAGGACCGTGTTCATCTCTCTCTCTCTCTCTCTCTCTCTTTCTCCCCCTCTAATTTTGTGTCTCATTCTGGCCATCTCTTCCACTCCTATCTACTATCAACCCCTCCTCTCCCTCCATATCCATTGGGTCAGCAGTGCGGCAGTTCAGTAGTCAGCATCATTATCATCCAATCAGCTCTCCTCTCAACAAGAAACTGTCAACCCAGCACTAATACTGGCCTGGCAATTAACGCTATCTCCACTCCTCTCTTCTCCTCTTCCTTCCTCTCCTACTCTGTCGCCCTTTATTTTGTTATTCTCCTCGTATCCTTCCTTTTCGTCTTCTCCCATCATCCACTTTTCCCAATCTACTCAGCTCACGTCTTGCCCCCTCATCTTCTCTCCTTCTCCTCTGTTCCCAATTTTACCCTCTCTGCTACCCTCTATTTTGGGCTCCTCTTCGGTCTCCTCTTCTCCCTATTTCCCTCTTGTTTTCGTTGTGGTTTCACTCCAGATCAGTGTGGCGATGGCAAGAAGGAGAGGGAGAGGGAGAGGAGGAGAGAAGAGGAAAAGGGAGGAAGCGTGTATAATTGGCTTTTTAAGGTGTGACAGAGAGAGGAGGGGAAGGGTGGTGTGTGAGTCTTTATGCGTGTGTCTGTTTGTCTGTGAGTGTGTGTGTGTGTGCGCGTGTGTTGGGAAGCAATGAAATAGACAGTGAAGAAGAGCAAAATAGGGAGGTGGGTTTTTCTGTGCTTGTGTGGATGTATTTGTGCTTATGCTTCTGTGTGTGTGTGAGACAGAGAGGAGATGTGTGTGTGGAGCAGTGGATGCAGAAGCGCCCAGTGTGTGTGTGTGTGTGTGTGTGTGTGTGTGTGTGTGTGTATAAGAGTGAGAAAGAGAGAGGAGATGAGGTTTATAATTGGGCAGATTTGCCTCCGACTGAGATAATACCCCCTGGGGAACGAAGACAGAGGGAGCAAAGAGAGAGAGAGGGAGACAGAGATAGGGAGAAAGAACAGAACAACAGAAAGAAAAAGAAGATGGCAAAAAAAAGCATGAGAGAGAAGAGAGAGAGAAGATGATAGAGCCAGAAAAGCAAAATAGGAGGTAAAAAAAAGGGCAGCAGAGAGGTGACAGAAGGAAGAATGGGAGCAAGTGTGGTGCATTTGGTTTGGAAACAGAGGAGGGATGAGATGATAGAGGAGAAAATTGGAGGTTAAAATGAGTGACAGCTTGATAGGTAAAGAGATAGAGAGCGAAGCGCAAGGGGAAGAATCACTCGACGCTGACGTGAGAGATGTTTCCAAAACAAAGTTCTTATTATTTTATATGATCGTGCATTGCTCAGTTTAAATTTGAGAACGTGTAGCAGAATAATTGAAAAAGTCAAGGTTGTAATCTGATTATATAAGGATATGAAGCCCAGGGCCTCTCTACTGAGAGTGAAATTGAGAACAATTTTATAGGCACAATGACAAGCAGACGGCATGATTAAATAAGGAAATGGTCACATCTAGAGCATGTAGAGCATCAAAAATTAAGCCCAACAATTCAGAAGTGTTCACACCCTGAGCAACCCCTGAGTTTGGTCTTGGTTTGAAGTGCTGAAAAGGTGTCTGTTAATTAAAGTGTGGTTGTCCCTTAATTAATTAAAGAGGTCCTCAGGCGCTCTGTGTGTCTTCAGAATCCTTGAAGGTCTTTGAGGTTCCTCTCTGGGTTTAATCCGTCACCAATTCTTGTTATTTCTCTTGACCTTCTGTAAGAAACTCGGAGGAATTTTTTTACGTAATTGCTTCTGCGCCGGTGTTATCTGGTTTCTGTGGAATTTGCATCTTTAAGATGCCATTTGAAATTGGTTTCTGCTTATTTCCCCAAACGGCGTCTAAACAAATTCTATAATGTTTTTTCCTCACTGCGTCCATATGTGTCCAATCAATACTAATGCCCCCCAGCCTAATTTATACCACAAAGATCTGTCTTCCATATTAATGTTTTCCATATTAGCAAGCACCCAAGAGGTCATTGGATTGACAATTTTGCATAATGGAAATCAATAGAAACACTTTTGACAGTGAGTGTAAGATGTTTTGCAGTGTGTGTTAAGTTTGCGTTGCATTGCCTGGAAAGCAGTGGAAAAATATTGATCTGTAAACATTTGCAATGATAGACACTTTGTTTACAAAGAGCATCCTTGTGTGAATAATTAATGATAACATGTCACACATTTACAATTAGGACAATACATGGTGATTTTAGTCCATTAAGATAAAACTTATCACAATCTTCACTAAAGACAACCTATTCTGGTTTTCCATGTGTTTTGTTCTAAATCCAGTTTTACAATTTTGGCTGTTTATACTACACATGGCTAAAGTTTCAAATCATGACTTAAAGTGATGTCCCAGCAATCTCTGTTCAGAAACAACTCTGAACACGTTCTCCAATTCTCCTCTTCTGAACATTATTAGATTTATTACCTCCGCCAAGGAGGTTATGTTTTTGCTGGCGTTTGTCTGTTTGTCTGTTGGTTTCCAAAATAACTCAAAAACTTACGGACGGATTTGGATGAAATTTTCAGGGATTGTCCAGATGGGGATAAGGAACAAATGATTTTGGAAGTGATCCACATCACCGTCTGGATCCAGGAATTTTTTTAAGGATTCTCCTCACAAAGTCTCTCCTCGAAGGCGTTCATCTTGATATGCTAGCGCAAGCGCAGTGCAGTTGCTTGTCTTGATTTTGACACATGCGCAGTTGCTCGCACCCTCCGCGCCCAGGCGACGCGCTCACATTTTTGGAGCTGCATGTGGACGCCTCCGCGCCTGTCCGCTCAGCGCTTCCTGACGTGTTCGATGACATTTACATGACGCGGACCCTTGTGCACCAACGCGGACATGCGGACGCGGAAAGTATGAATTGGCCTTAACAATGCTTGGCGAAGGTCTGCGCTCTCAGAGTGCTTTTCTAGTTGACTAGTTATTAGATTTCGGGTTTTATTACCTTTTTTTTATATCAACTCGGGTCATTGTTACATATCGGGCTCTAACATATGAAGGGAGGAGTGAGGAGGCGGGTCTGAGCCTCAATTGGACAGACTTTGACCTCATGATGCTGCAGGCGAGGTAGGTACAATTCATCTTGAGAGGAACAATAATATCTGCACCAAAGGACAATCCAAATGGCAATAACCAATAAAAAAAGATATCACTTTTAACCTTAAAATGCCAAATCTGCTGAAACTAGACGATAAGTGAAATTCTTCTCCCACCCAAACAACAGAAGAGGTGATGACTCCATCTGGATCAAAAAGATACAACAACTGAGTGAAATGATCATCCCTAGAGACACTGCACCGCTAGCATGGCTAAAAATGTTCCTGCCTGCAGCTGCAGCTGAGTTTCTGAAACACAACAACGTGTCTGTGACAAGCTGGAAAACAAATGCAGATAATTGTAGAGATTGTTTATCTGTGAATAAGGGGAACGCTTTATTGAAGGGAGCATGTAGAGGAGGCATTTCAAGTGCAAAGCAGTAAAAATGCACCAGATATAACCCCCCCCCAAAAAAAAGCCACAAAGACTTTTTGACACTTGGTAAGTCGCTGCTGGGTAAAGAAAATGTGGATTATTATGAAGAAAATCGTAAAGTAGTAGTGATTACACTGAGGTCACGGACACAGATTTGTACGTTTATCTGCTAGTTTTAGTGTTTTGAAGACAGTTTGTGATGAAGCAACACATTTCACACACTGCTCTTACACACTGCTCATCAAGCCTGATGGGTGTGTGTGTGTGTGTGTGTACATGTTATTGTGTGTGAAATGAGGACTCTGTGGGTTTGTAGGCGTTTGAGTTTGGGGAAGCTGTGGTCATATGTTGGGTGTGCTGTTGGGAGGGGAAACACAAAGAGAGAGTGATATCACAACAGATGAGTGAAAGCGATTAACCCAGACTGAGAGGGAGCTGAGATCAGTGCTGCACCGCAGGTAAACAACGGCTCATATTCTGTACTTAACAGTGTGGTAAAGGCTAGAAATAATACAAACATCCTAATTTGGAATTTTGGTACAAATTACTGTAATGTTAAGTTAACGTTTTGACGTATTAGTTGCAGTTGCAGTAATCTAGTAATTTGATGTTTAGTTATTTAGCTTAACTGATGTTTGTACAGTAGCAATGTTTTCATATTGACTATTTACATATATACACACACACACATCAGTTTTAGTTATAAACCCCTGTTTCTTTACATTTCAATATTTTGTAGTTATTCATAACATGCATTTTTGCACTGGGAGTTCAGTATCCCTCTGGTTGTTTACATCATCCATATTCCTGCATTGGTTGTTTACTCTCAGAATTTCTCTATATGTATATTATCCATATTTTGCACTAGTAGTTTAGGTTTCAGTAATTTTTCTATATACTTAGTTCAGCTCTGTTTTGCACTGATTGTTTATATTTACCGTATTTTCCAGACTATAAGCCGCTACTTTTTTCCGACGCTTTGATCTTAAACACCGGCGTGGCTCATGTATTGGTGGCACGAAGCTTGTGTGCTTTTTACAAGCTAGCAAGCTCCGTGCCGCCGATACATTTAGCGTCATCACATCAGACCCGGTCAGAGTGGACCACATGAAACTGTTTGAATAAATTCAATAGCGGCTTATAGACAGGTGCGCTCAATAGTCCAGAAAATACGGTATATTGACCTTGTTTGGACTGTAGGCTGCTGTTTCTGTATCAGCCCATCAAGCCATTTG
>OOFC01051957.1:7648-18632 GCA_900323345.1 Pseudochromis fuscus
GTTGGACCAACAAGACAATAATGTATAACTTTAGTTTTGTGTGTGTGTGTGTGTGTGTGTGTGTGTGTTGGCAGCCATCGTGCTGCTGCAGCACATTCTGCTGCACAGATTCTTCTCTGTGAAAGGAGTTGCAGTGTTAACTCCCGGAGGATATTTGGTTTTGAATCTGTAAAGGAGCTTATCGCGGGCGTCAGCGGCGACATCGGACCCCCGCTCCAAACTTAGCCCTGTCACCACTCAGCTGCTCATCATCAGGCCTTGGTGCGCAGCAGGACTCTCGTACCATCAGCTCATGATGAACGGTTTCTTCTGTTTGTTTCTTCCAACAGGTCGTGAAGAAGAAGAGAAGCCGCCACCATGTCTGAGTAAGTCTTCAACATCATCATCATCGATGTCTCAGCTCAGAAGCATCAGCAGCTAAATACACTCAGAGTAGAAACATTCATTCATTCATCTTCTGCACCTGCTTATTCAAACTGGGTCTAAGGGTCTGCTGGAGTCTGGCCCAGCTGGTACCAGGTGAGGGGGGTCCACCCCAGTCTCCAGTCCATGACAGGGCTGACACAAAGACCAACAAACACCCAGACTCACACCTCTGGTCAGTTTAGACTCATCAGTTCACACAACGAGCAGGTCTGTGGACTGTGGGAGGAAACCCACCATGCACAGAGACAACACGCACAGGAAGGTCCCAGCCCAGATTCAAACCCACAACCTTCTCGCTGCAGCTCCTGCTCAAACATCTGTCTGATGACTGAGGTCAGAGGTCAGACTGAGAACAGCTGATCTGATGAAAACATTAACCACTCTGTCTGTGCTCCTCACAGGAAGAAGATGACTTCGAGCCGCAGGCATCATCTGAAGGTAGGACCCTGCAACTGGTTCACACTGGTTCATACTGATTCATACTGGTTCACACTGGTTCATACTGGTTCATACTGGTTCACACTGGTTCACACTGGTTCATACTGGTTCATACTGGTTCACACTGGTTCACACTGATAGTTAGTGACAGTCTGTTGCTTTATGACCAGAGAATCACAGATAAATTCATAAACACATTTACAGTTTCACTCAGTCCTTTCAAAATAAAAGGAGATTTAGTGACTGGAAAATACATCTCCTGAAGAAAACAGTGTGAAGCTGAAGGCTGAAATAATTAGATCAGATAAAAAAAAAAAATCGGTAAGATTTAACAAAAAAGTTAAAGTAGAAAAATAGAAGTGGAAAGAGCAGAAGTTAAAAAAAAAGAGAAAAATGTAGAAGTAATGGGGACAGTAGAGTAGAAAAGTAGAAAAGCTGTGGCAGAAAATATGGAAAACAGTCGTAGCAGTGCAGTAAAAGTACAGGAAGTAGAAATAAAAGAAATAGCGAAATAAATAAAAGAGTAGAAAACAGAGGAAATATGAAAAGTAGGAAAACAGAAATAGACGTAAAAGTTCAGAGTCAGATGAAGATTCTCTCCATTCACTAAAAAACAGTAGAAAAAGTAGAAGAAGTGAAACAAAAAGTAGGAACTCAGTACAACTGTCATCAATGTATGAACACTGAGTGAATGGTTTGGTGGTGGTGGGAGGGGCAGCCACGCCTCCATCAGTCTGAGCCAGTGCAGCTGTGGCTAGCTTAGCTTAGCACCACCGGTATGAATGGGTGTGAGTGAATATTGGTCTCTGTGAGCACTTTGAGTCTCAGCTTCCACAAAAAAGCTCCATATAAATCCAAAAATTATAATGAAATACTTATTATACCACGTGTATATCTGACAGAGCCGTCTGATTGGTCAAAGACCGTTCTGAAATGAACAAGACATCAGCCATGTTCAAATAAAAAACCTCATCACTGGAAGTATTACTCCGCCTGTCTTATCGCCTCAATAGACTGTATAACACCTTCACAGCAGCGATGCCGGGACCACATCGCTGCATATATATCTCTGCAGGTATAAATATAGAGGGATGTATAGTTGGCTGTGTAACTCGAGTGTATATGAACTCACACTGAGCTGACGTGCTGGTTTCTGTCGCCCTGTTAAATCCCACTGGGCTTCATGGCAGCTGTCACACAGAAACTTAAACCAACTGGAGTGAGATGCTTTTAAAAGCTCTGCAGCGCCACCTGCTGGTTCAATTAGTCAAACATACAGAAAGTGGTTTCTGAGTTGACTCCATACAGTGATTATAGAAACGGACGAAGCAAAAATGAAGCCAATGCAGGAGTGTAATACCACCAACAGCCACCAGGTGCTGCTCCAACTGACTTCAATTCAAAAATCCTGAAATATTCAGTCAATACATTTCTCCACAAGTCATTCTGATGTCATTAGATAAAGTCAACTCTTCTTCTCAGAGATCTGGTGGGAGGAGTTAGGGGCGGGGCTAGTCTGATTGACAGCTCTGGTCTCCAATGAGATCAGCCTGAACTCCAGTCTCATCCACATTGGACAGTGTCCTCAGATTTAAGGTCAGACCCGCCTCCTCACTCCTCCCTTCATATCCAAATATGGTCACATCCTGCTCCAAACAACCAACATGGCCACGTTCAAATACCAAACTCCTGGATCAGGATGAGTCCACAAACCAACAGCTGACATCATGTTAGCTTCTTTTAACGCTCTATGACTGAGTATATCAGGATTGAAAATGATCATTTTTGAATTGAACTCAAATAGAGCCAGAGTTGTTTGAATCAGCATTTAGTGGCCATTGGGAGTATTGCACTTTCTTTTACCTCCACATTGGTGTCACTTATAAGACCTGGTTTCTTCATCTGTTGCTATAAACAGTCTGTGGTTAGCTGTCAAATCTCTTCTCTTTAAAGTATTTTAACATGCAGCAGAGCAGCCATTTACCATTCAACACATCCTATTCTCTCAAAGGAATACTCTGCGTTATGTAATCTTCCAAAGTCCAAAGGGTTTAGTTGCTCAGGACGATGTAGACGATGATGTAGATACTGAGATCCTGTGCACTCTCATCTGTCCCACAGAGTTTGATTCTTCAGATTGCGGCGGGCTGGATCGAGCAGGAGAAGAAGGACCTTGTAACCACCAAGGAAACCTACATGGCCCAGACCTGCCCCCCTCCCAACCTGAGCGGAGACCAGGCCACCCTCATGGTGAGAGACACTGCAGCTCTGGGGCTTACCTCATGGAGATCAGCAGCTGTTTAGGTGGTGGAGTGGTGTTTACCACATTCAGGAGAAAAGGATATGAATGACTGATCTCTTTCTGATATTTACAACCTCATGGAGTGGACATTTTCGGAGAGCTCGGAGTTCCTTGCTGATGTTTTCAGATGTGGTTATGTCCACACAGTGGATGGAAGTTCATTTATTGTAATTTTCTTCATTTGAAGTTTTCTGGATCTAAGAAAATGTTGATATCCCCAAAACCCTCGCTGTATCTTTTTATTCTCCTGGCGTCCATGTTGGCGTTGCCTAGCAGCAGAGTTTATCACTTGAAGGTACAACAACTAGTTGCAATTGAAAGCAGCAACTCAACCGAATCATCCTGAACTTGATCCCAAATACAAGCTCAGCCCTTCTGTTTTCATCTGTCTCTATGCTGATGATGTGTGTTTTTATTTTAGTGCCTCTCACTGAAGTGTGGTTTTCAGTAAATATCACATCTCTCTGTTTATTTAGGAAACCTGCAAAAAGCTGCACGCCCTCATCGACAAAGTGGATGAAGAGAGGTACGACCTGGAGGCCAAAGTTGGCAAGACTGATAAAGAGGTACACCTCCTGCTTTACAGAGCAGTCACCACAGTAATGAGAGGATACACCTGGTGTGATTTGGATGGAAACACACAACAAGGCAGCGTTGTTATAATTTGGCTGAAAGTTGTTTATTAGAAAAGATTCATTCAGTCAAGGATTTTTCTTACGACTCACGACTCACAAGCTTTTCTCTTTCACTGCGTAATACAAGTGGCAGCGTCTGTAGCGCACGGTTTTCAAATTTTACTCACAAATTTATGAATTCATAATATTAGACAATATTTATTTTCATGTTTGAGTTTAATTCCTCATCCTTTACTAGTTTTATATCATGGCTTTGTAGTTCTTTTCTTTTTTTCTACAATGGCCCTAATCATTGTTGGAAGTATGTCTTGTTAAGTGACTGTAACACACATTAACACCCATGCTAGTGCTGGGATCTATTTAAGAAGACCTCAAATATCCTCATCGTAGCTTTGGCAGCTAAGTGTCGTAAAGTTTACGACTCATTCTTTGTGTAGTTTTCTGGTGGGAAGGATTGTCAAACATTTGTAACTGACAGCCACCTTGTTCTGATGGTTCCACATAAAAGCAACCAATCACCTTCAAGGTATACTCGTTAAGTTACTTTAGCCCTGTTCACACCTGGTTTTAAGATGTGTCTCGGGTGACTGGACCACAGGTGGACAGCACTGAATACAAGTGTGAACAACCACCAAGATGCACCGAGATCCAATCACTCAGACCACATGTGGAGGTGGTCTGGGACACATGTGACCACGTATCTTCTGTAGTGTGATGTGTCCCTGATGTTCAGTCTCCTTCATCTCGTCCTGCTCTCATGTCAGGAAGACTTCGTCCTCTCTCCTGAAACAAGTGGACAGTTCGTACATGTTCAGTAGTTCTCGGATCATTTCCCTTCTCCTCTCTTTTAGCTAACTGTGCTAACAGTTTACAACATCTGGAGCTCCTCCTGGGAGTTATGTGAAAACTGGGCGGGTGCTGTAGTGACATCTGAACTCAAGTGGTCAGCAGGACGGTTGGAGATGCATGATGAATGCAGGTGTTAACAAAGTTGGATCTCGGCTTTCCACTTGTGATCTGATCGCCCAAAACGCCAACTGTGAACAGGGCTTCTGTTACTGACTATTATACATTTATAAGCATCACACAGTAGCTTCAACTAAACCACCGGTCTGCTCTCGGCTTGATTCTACCTTTGAAACTGCCTGGTCGCCTTCAGATTGAAGACCTGAAGATCAAAGTGGTGGACCTGGCCGGAGTGAAGAAGCCCGCCCTGAAGAAAGTGCGTATGTCCGCTGACGCCATGCTCAAAGCTCTGCTGGGCTCCAAACACACGGTCAACATGGACCTGAGGGCCAACCTGAAGCAGGTCAAGAAGGAGGTCAAAGAGGAGGTGAGTCTTCAGAGACCAATCGTGCAGGTGCAAGAAGTTTATTGACGGGAAAAAGTTTGTGTCTGACTGATGTGTTTGTGTCCCTCAGCCCGCCGAGGCGGTCGGCGACTGGCGTAAGAACATTGAGGACAAGCAGGACAGAAAGAAGATGTTCGAGGCCGCCTAAGGAACTGAAACTGCTCCTGTAGATGCTTCGGCCTGTGAAGCACTTGTTATGGAATCTTTGGCATTTTTCATTGAATTGAAATACCTTTGTTTCATTAAATCTGTAAGCTTCAGCCTGCTCTGTTACTGTACATTTGTATAGCGAGTGGTTTAGGGCGGTAACTTCTCAGTCCTCTCTGAAACCAGGCTGTGGTGTAACCTCCCGTCTCCCTCTGTGCTCACCTTTAACAACTTCCTGCTCCTCGTCCTTTTGTAATAAACGTCTTCTGTTTCCTACGTCTGTCGTCGTCAGATATTTTGTCTTTGACTCAGTGACGCACACCACTGCAGACCAAGTGCATGACACAGCTTATTCAAGTTTGAACAAATGTTCAAGAGCTTGTTTTGTGCATTGATTTTTTTCTTGAAAGTTAAAGCAACAGTTCTCCTGAAACAGAATCCACGCTGGAGTTCAGGACATGTTTAGGTGCAAACCACGAAGCATCGCGATGCAGTTGATGCTGAAACTTAATTCCAGCGTGAGTTCTGTTTGAAGATGTGTTCAAGCTTTAACGAGGTTGTGTTGTGCTCTTTGTAGTGCTGTGCATGTCAGTGGGGGGCAAGACACAATATCCATGCTTCCCTTGGATTTATTCCCAACTAAAAATCTGCTGTTGGCTAAAGCTAACCACATGCAGGGACCTGAATCCAGTGTCAAAGTTCTGTGTACAGTGGTACATTTATGATTGTGATTATATTTACCATCATAATGGAAGTGAAAAGGCTGATCAGGACTTTGTAAATGTAACATGTGGGCTCTGTCATGTGTTCAGGAAGCTGTGAAAAGTGACTGTTGAAGTAAATCTCACTTAACGAGTTAAAAATATATAAAAATGCACGATGCAGCATTTCTTTCTTCAACTGTACAGAAGTGAAGCCAAAATGGTGACATCATTCACCATCAGAGTCAGAGGGGAAGTTAAAGTAGTGCAGTCGCTGCTCTCCTAGTTGTCTGAGCTAGCCTGGCTGAAGCTAGCTGGCTAGCCCACTAGATTTACTTACTCTTGTTGAAGGCAGGAGGCAGGACCACTAACAGCATCTAGCTAGCTACATCTTTTCTCTGTAGATCTGTTGTGCTCAATGCTAATCACTTACTGCGCAATGTGGACCATGTTGTCATGAGCTTTTAACTCTGCGGAGCCCTCTAGAGGCTCAGTGGAGAAAAAATAATCTGTGCCCATTACTTTCTGTTCTGTTCCCAATGTATGCCCTGCTCACACTTGGTGTCTCAGATGATCAGGTCACAGGTGGACGGCAGTGAACGACCACCAAAATGCATTGAGATCCAATCATTCAAACTGGGACACATGTGACCACATATCTTTTGTAGTGTAAACGCTAATGTGTCCTGATGTGTCCCCGATCGTCCCTGCTGCTCTTCTTGTGTTTAATCTCCTTTTGTCCTCTGGCCTGAAACAACTGGCACAGTCCGGACATGTAGCTACAAGAGTGCTTGAATCACTTTACCTTCCCCCAGGTGTGAACAGGGCTGGAGACCACAGAGCTAATTGGCCGTCTAGTGGCCAGTAGTGGTACTGCACTTTATTACATTTCCACATTGACTTAATTTTTGACACCTGTTGGTTTCGTACCTTTCTATGTACAATCTGTGGTTCACACTGATAGATAGATAGATAGATAGATAGATAGATAGATAGATTCTTTCCTTTACAGATCTTTACAGATGTAATTCTGATGCTTGTTTATTTTCACTTGTGCTTATATGGTGACACTTTACTTTAAGTCCCCTTTTTACCTCAAGTTATGGCTGATCAAAGGAATAACAAATACAATGATGAGGACTTTTATCTGATTACAGCACATTATATACGTTTAATTTAATTTAATTTAATAAAACTACATGTATTAGTTATAAATATTAAACATGGGGACGTAAAGTAACGTCTTGTACCTTTGATCAGGAGGCTTCAGAAACACTGTGCTGTGGATCAGCTCTGTTGCATGTGCACAGCTCTGATATGTGTGAGCATTCGGAGGTCAGTAGTTAACGTTGACCACACGGTGTCAGCAGAGGACTTCCTGCTTCACACCCACAGATTTCCTCAGTTCTCAGCAAACACCTGGTTCACAGGCAAAGACACTAAAATGTATCTCTTCAAATGAACTGAATCACAAAAGTCTACCAGTGCAGACCAGAGACACCTGATCTGAGCTGTTGGTCTAACTTCTGCTGCTTTAGGTTGGAAATGTTTGAATCTTATTGTTTCATGTAGCTTCACTACTATTCTTCCTTGAATAGCATGATGTATTTTCTTATTTATACCTAATTGTTGCTCACTCAGCAGGCTGGTGGTTTTGACCTGTGCTATTAAGGCACTTTTTTTAAAGACACTGTCATGTAGCTAATTCTATATTTAAAGGTGTATATATAGGTTTGTATATTTAGTCCTTGTCTTAAAAAATACTATTGCAATGGAGCGACTTGGCCACACAGGAGGTGAGCAGCACCTTTTCATCAGTGTAAAATGTTCCTGATGATATTGTATGTTTCATTTAGTTTCTGTCTCTCCTGTGGTTTCAGTGGCTGAGGATCCAACCTGAGCTGAAGCAGCTGTGATGGACAACACATGAGGTACAGCTTTAAAATGTCTCCCTGCTTTATTTTCACATCTGTACCACAGATGCTGTAGTTTTGGATCTTGTCATCTGCATAAAAGCTGTAACTACACTGTGGCAGCACTGATCTAGCAGATAAGAGCTGATACGACCACAGTATTTTTAACCTCCACAGGAACACCTCTGGAGTCATACACATTGTAAAATATGAGACTCTTTACCAACTCAAAGACCCCAGTCGAGGGGTCTTGGATCCAGATTGAATTTCAGTGGTGTCCTGTTCAGGCAGTCATCTGGACACTAATAGTGTTTTAAAAAAGTAGCAGCTAGTAGAAGTTCTTTGTCAAATATTAATGTTAGCTAGCTGTTCTTGCTAGCTCAAGGACTGTGTGGCCCTGATTGATGCACCTTGTTATCATCTGTTTACATACAGCTCTTTCTTTGTCAGCTTCTTCTCATTTCTTTTCACTGTTTCAGATAATATTCGAACAGGAAGTATGCCTGTGTTAGCCAATTTACAGGAGCAGCAGCTAGCAACACTTTATCTGTTTGTCTCACAGAGTCATAGTTTATAGGATGGACAAAGCTAACGTGATGTCACCTGTTGGTTTGTGGACTCACATCCTGATCCAGGAGTTTGGTATCTGAACGTGGCCATGTTAGTTGTTTGCAGCAGGAAGTGACCATATTTGGATATGAAGGGAGGAGGGAGGAGGCAGGTCTGACTCTTGAACCTGAGGACACTGTCCAATCGGGATGAGACTGGAGTTCAGGTCATTGCTCAGAGTTATTGATCAAACTAACCCCGCCCCTAACTCCTCCCCTTCTCTCAGCCTAATATCTACTTAATGATTTTCAGCTGGACCACCTGTCAATCAGATTAGCCCCGCCCCTAACTCCTCCCACCTGATCACTGAGAAGAAGAGTTGACTTAATCTAATGAGGATCTAATGAAAATGAGGATTTTTGAATTGAAATCAGTTGAAAGCAGAGTTTTTTGGAATCAGCCTCTAGTGGTTGTTGGTGGTATTGCACTTTTTTGCACTTGCATTAGTCTCTCTTTTCAGACCCAGTTGCTTCATCTATTTCCATAAGCAGTCTATGGTTTGCCTTGTCAAATGCTAATTTTAGCAAACTATCTTTGCTAGTTCTTGGTGTTTGTAGCCAGTATTTTTTTTAAATCGGGGATTATGAGCATCACTTCAAATCTACCACTGTTAGCAAAGTTAGAGAAACCAATGGACCAGTCAAATGCTAATGTTAGCAAGCTACCCTAGCTAGTTCTAGGAGTCTACACATTATTTCTGAACCTGGTTCACAGTCTTCTGTTACAGACGGAATGTAAAACCTGAGTTTTCACTCAGTGTTTGTCAGCATCTCCTCACTGTGACGTTTTGTATGATAATTATTAGAAAGTTAGGAAATGCAGTGGACTTTTAAGGTTACACAAAAAGTTACTGTTTCAAACATTTAATACAAGAATGTTCTTATCTTGATTTGATTAATCGTCCTAATCATCAGGATTTGGCAGAATTCTGAATGTGGTTTATTAGAAGTGTAAACAGTGATTGTAGTGTCCAGGTCCATTATCCAGGACTTTGGGTCTTATTATATTTTTCTTGTCTCCACTTGCAGGTCTCGTCACATCCAGCTGACAGTGTGTCCAGTGAAGGACTGCTGACCATCTCAGACTGACCACATGTCAGCCGTGAAGAATTTATGAGGTGGGTGGTCAAAGGATCGAAGGTATTTCAGGAGCCCATTGGCCTGGTTGGCCTCAGGGTTCCTCATGACCATAAGGAGAACCACCAAACCCCCATCCAAGCCCATATATACCCCATACATTTGACTTTTGAGGCTGTGACTCCCGTGTTGTCTCCCAGTCCTTCAGTCGGTCTCTGCCGCCCTCTTCATCGTCACTCTGTAGGTGAGAAAGTCTTTTACTACATGGATAGGACTGAAGGTGATCAGTCAGTCTGATGCATTTTAACCATATTACACAATATTTTCAGTTTCCATGGAAATGTGTGGTCCATGTTTTAGATGTTGTCTTCTTCTTGTGGTAACAGGGTTGACGTGTGCTTTACAAAACTGGTGTTTGGTAACTTACAGAATCAAAACTTGTGGATCGGTTCAAGTCTCTTCCAGTTAACTACAGACAGCTTTGAGTTGGATAAGACTAAAGAGACTAAATGCATCCTTATCTTGATGGTTATTGACACTTGTATTTAGCGCCGTCCACTGGTGATCCCATCACCTGAGACACATCTTAAATCCAACAGTGAAGACCCTCAGAGTGCAGCATCTTTCAAACCCATCCACAGTCGACTGTTTCACTTCCAATGCAAAGCCTCAGTTGTTGCCATATCTTGGTCCTAATAGTGTTTTTTGTCCATCTTCTTGTTTTTTAAATGACCAGAGTGTGAAACCAGAAAGAAGCCAAGATGTCTGAGTAAGTCTATTCTCTGTGAAACACTTTTATAGACACATCAGGTTTAAAGGGAAGAGAGGCTTTAATGACCAATGAGAATTTAAATCTTTGTTTGATTCATTAACATTTCTGAGAGAGTCCTTCATCCTTATTGAAACTACCATTTGTTTCTATTAAAGGGGAAAGAAGATGACGTCGAGCCGCAGGCATCACCTCAAGGTAACAACAGCTTCTCTCTTTTCTGTTGTTGAACCTGATGAGTCAGCATCTCCTCAACCTCACAGACGTTCACCTGACGTCCTCCTGAAACATGTTTACACAGAAATGTAGCCCTGACAACATATTCAGAGAAGATTGATTGATGGATTGATTGATCGATTGATTGGTTAATGGATGGATGGATTGATGGATGGATTGATTTATTGATTGTTTTATTGATGGATGGATGGATGGATTGAGTGATTGATGATTGATTGATTGATTTATGGATTTATGGATTATGGATTGATTGATGGATTGATAGATTGATAGATTGATTAATTTATTGGTTGATTGATTGATTGATTGATGGATGGATGGATGGATGAATTTATTGATTGATTGATTTATGGATTGATTGATTGATTGATTGATGGATT
>OOFC01051958.1:0-11850 GCA_900323345.1 Pseudochromis fuscus
TGGATGGATGGATTGATTGATTGATTGATTGATTGATTGATTGATTGATTGATTGATTGATGGATGGATGGATTGATTGATGGATTGATTTATTGATTGTTTTATTGATGGATGGATGGATGGATTGATGGATTGATTGATTGATTGATTGAGTGATTGATGGATGGATTGATGGATTGCTTGATTTATGGATTTATGGATTGATTGTTGATGGATTGATAGATTGATTGATAGATTGATTGATTAATTGATTGATTGATTGATTGATTGATTGATGGATGGATGGATTTATTGATTGATTGATTTATGGATTGATTGATTGATTGATTGATGGATTGACCAGCTGACTGAGCTATGATTTTTCTGTCACACTGAGTTCTCCATGATGTTAGCTGTGTGTGTGGTTTACTTTGTTACAGGTGTCCGGTGTCTCCTACATGTCTCTCTGTATCATGTGTCTCAGAGTAGTTTAAAAAGGACGTCAGCTGTCAATCATTTCTATCCTTGGAAGAAATACGACTCTTTAAGTTTTTCAGATGTGTAGTTAATCAAAACTCCAGTAGGGGAAACTCCAACTCATATGTACACTAACTACTGATCACTACCACAGCTGCTACTACTCTCCATCAGTGTTTCCTGGTGGGGGTCTGAACTGTGCTGCTAACAGCAGGTTGATTGACAGGTGGATGGACTGATGCTATTGGTTGAACCTGCTCTGGGGAGGTGGTGAAAGTCGTGTGATTTTTCAGGAAGTAAATCGAATTGAATGTTGATATACAAATATATATTATGAAATAGATATTATTAAATATATATTTAACTCTCTTCACTTGTGTTTGATCAGGACTGTTTGATCATAGTTTTTTTGGTTTATTTAAGCAATGTATCCATCTGCTGTTTGACCTCTTTATAAATTACTTTCAGTGTTATTTTAACCATTTTTTAAAATACTTTCAGTTCACTATTTACTCATAGCGTTTACACAGTCATTCATTATAGTTAGTTAATTGTTTTAGCTGTTTGTCAGTAACTTTACAATTTCTATAATTCATCCATTTCTTTCAACTGTTGTATGATTAGCTGATAATTTGAACTGTTAGTCGTACTTTTAGCTCCTATTTTCCACTGATGTCTAGTCTAAGCTACACATTAAAAATGTTGGGTTGTTTTTACGCAGTGCAGGGAAAAGACCCGTTCATCTTACTGTGGTAATTCACCCAGCATGTCGTCAGTCCACCTCTGGGTTCAGACAACCCGACATTTTTTAGGGTGTAACTATTTCACCTGGTTCTATTTAGCTGAGTTTCTTTCCAAACTGTTTAGCTAACTGTTTCAGGTGCTAACTAGAAGCCAAACGTCTCGCTGGCTAGCCCACCCCTTTTTTTAAGATGACATATGTGTTTCATCTTGAACCTTCTGGAGCTCTGTGCTGTCGTCCTGCAGAGTTTGATGCTGCAGATCGCCTTCAACTGGCTGGAGCAGGAAGCTGTTGACATCGCTGCCGCCAAAGAAGCTTACATGGCAGAGAAATGTGCCGCCCCCGACCTGAGCGGAGACCAGGCAGCTCTGACGGTAGGAAACAAACTAATAAAACCCGCCAACGTGTCAATCAAACTCCATGTGATGGACGGATTTCTTCTCTTTTTCATATCACCAGGAAATCTGCAAAAAGCTGGCCCAGGCCATCGACAAGATCGACGAGGAGAGATACGACGCCGAGGCCAAAGTCGAGAAGTCGGCCAAAGAGGTAGAGACAGTTCCAGATGCTTCAATGTGAATAGTTGGGTTTGTTTCCAGTCCATCACTACTCAACACAATACCTGCACGTCCATGTGAGGCAATGGTTGCAGCTCAAAAACTCTTCTTGAACATCATGTCATGAGTCAGGAGCCAGAAATATCATAGAGGAATGTGTAAGAAATAACCTGAAACCAAGAAATGAAATGCAACAAATGACCTTTCACATCAAGCACCCAGGAAATGTTGCCATGTCCTGTATGAGCAGTAGGTTTATTTATTGTTGCAGTGATAAAGTTAGAATCTGAGGAAGTGTTGGCTGTTTCTTTACCCGTAGAGAAATACATTCAAGGTAAATACATTAAGTGTAAGTCGAATGGATGAAGCTAACATCACCCGTTGGTTTGTGGACTCACATTTTGAAGCCAGGATTTGGGATCTGAACGTGGCCATGTTGGTTGTTTGGAGCCAGAAGTGACCATATTTGGATATAACCCTGACCCTTGAACCAGAAGAGATGGAGATTAGGGTTGGTCTCATTGGATAACAAAGCTGTCAATCAAAATAACCAGAAGTTAGAAAAGGATGAAGCAACCAGGGCCCAAAACTGAAGCCAATGCTGCCATACCACCAGCAGCCACTAGATGCTGGCTCCAAAAAACACCAGCATTCACAGGTGAACGCCAGTCTCATCCACATTGGACAGTGTCCTCAGGTGCAAGGGTCAGACCCGCCTCCTGGCTCATCCCTTCATATCCAAATATGGTCACTTCTGGCTCCAAACAACCAACATGGCCACGTTCAGATACTAAACTCCTGACTTCACCCTGACCCTGTACAGGATAAGTTTGCATAGAGGATGGATGGATTACCATCAAAAAGCAGGTGTTGACATCTACAGTTGTTTGCATCACTACTGCTCAGATGCTTGAGGAGCTTGAAACATGTATAGATGTTCAAGTTCAAGATCGTGATCCCGCACATTTCAGCCATTGTCACAGAAACTGTTCACGATCGCCGGTGATTCCCGCGGATGCTCGGCTGTATCTGTCAGCTTTGACCCGACCTCCAGCTTCTGTGTTTGTCTCCAGATCGGGGACCTGAAGATGAAGGTGGTCGAGCTGGCCGGAGTGAAGAAGCCCGCCCTGAAGAAAGTCCGTATGTCTGCTGACGCCATGCTGCAGGCTCTGCTGGGAGGAAAACACAAGGTGACCATGGACCTGAGGGCCAACCTGAAGCAGGTCAAGAAGGAGGTCAAAGAGGAGGTGAGACCCTGGTCATCTGTCCACTGCTCGCTGGACTTCAGCTTGATGTTTGCTGTGTTCACTGTGTCCAATCTGTCTGTCCTCTAGGCCACGGAGGCGGTGGGCGACTGGCGTAAGAACATTGAGGACAAAGCCGACAGGAAGAAGATGTTCGAGACTTCTTAAAGACTTTGTGATCCAGCTTCTCTGAGCTGCTGCCGTCTCACCTTTTCATAGAATTGGAAAAAAACTTGTGCGATTAAATCTTCTTTTTGGAATAAGGCAAAGCTGTGATGCTGCAGTTTGTCCAGATAAAGTTGATGTTTAGCTGCTGGTGTTTCAGTCACTAGAAAACATGTAGAGTCGCACACAGTGGTTCACTTACATCTGAACAGGTCAAGTTACAGGACTCTCTCTGAATCAGTAGAAGCGTTTTTTAAACAGTAAAAAGTCGTTTAAACTGAAGCAGTTGGTGTTTCTGAATGTCGACCTCTGCTGCTCGCTGCATGTTGTGCTCATGTTGAACCAGCAGATGTCAGCAGAGAGCCTTTTTCTTCCTGGTGGTTTTCCCTTCAGTCCTTCATCATCTCTGGTAGTTAGTTGGATTTTTGTTTCATATTTCACATCATAACAAACAAACCTGCAACAACATTCTGCAAAGGGTGAGTACCGACTTCCTTCTTCCTCTCACTTTTCATTTCACGTCGTCGTTTAAAGCTTTTACTTTGTTAAACGGTCCCTGTTGTGTGACTAGGAAGCTGTGAGCTTTGTGGTGTGTTTGATGGAAACGACACTGTACACCAGTTTATTAGGAACACTCTGAACACTGATGCAGTTGTGCAGTGAAATCCCTCTTTACTGGAGCGTCCTGCAGGTTGTGAACAGGTCAAGCTTGGGAAACTGTATAAAAATGAGTGGAGCATTTGTGGAGCTGAACTTAGATGGAAGTTTTAATACAAAATATCTCAGGCCTGAAAGAAAAAACTGAAAAATCTGCTCCGAGTTTTGTTGTTTTGATTTGATAATCCTGTGATGCTGGACTCAGGCTAAACGGCTGTTCAGCAGTTTATCTCCACTATTGTACTTTATCAGATGGTTTGTTTAGGTTGATGGTTTGAGTAACTTTAATTCAGTATTAAAAGAAAGAAGCAGCAGCCTGACTGATCAGGTCCTTTACATTTGAAAGAAGCTGTGCTACATTCAACACGTTGACCCGATGCTGAGTCAGCCTGTCAGCTCCTGGTGGATCCCTCTGGATGTCGCACCAGCTTTCACTGTGGAGACGTGGAGGTGATGCAGCAGTGATGATGATTTAAGAGTCACTGTGTGTTAGTGACGTAGACTCTTTATAGATATGGATGAAACAGCCGGGACTCAAACGTAGAAGTGCAAAAAAGTGTAATACCTCCAACGGCCACTAGATGCTGGCTCCAATGGAATTCAGAAATGGTCCTTTTGAATCCTGAAGATCTCAGTCAATACATTTTTTGCACTCATAATGAAAGAGTTGACTTTATCTAATGAGGATGTTTGAATTGAAGTCAGTTGGAGCAGCACCTAGTGGCCGTTGGGATTATTGCACTTTTTGCACTTCCTCATTTTTATAGCTCCAGTTGCTTCGTTGTGTGGCCCCACCCCTCTCCTGTCATCACAAAATAACATTTAAAAACAATAATAACAAAGGGACTTGAACAGAAGATGTGTGTGTGTTTGATCTTCACACTGAGATTACTGAAGCTAACCCACGGTGGTGTTCAGTCAGCGCTCTGTGGCCCACAGTCCACCTCGCCTTCCCTCGTGGCAATGAGTGGATTTGAAAGTGTAACTCTGGAGGACTGAACTTTAGTGTCTGCTGTGGGTGTGAGCAGCACCTCACACACTGAAGTATCACTGAGTATTAATTATGCGACTGGTTGTGTAACAATTGCTCCATCCCTTCGCTTGTCTTGGAGGGGGAGGGAACCTGAGAGCGTCGGTCCGCCGTCCACTCCGGGGAGGCGACTTCCCACGGCAGAAATTTACGAGGTTCCTCAGGAGTTGCGGTGGTATGGTATTTCTGGAGCCTGCCGGCCCATTGGTCTGAAGTGGCTCTGCTACCATAAAGAGGGCTGGCTTTCCTGCTGAGCCAGCACTTCACACCCTATATACCCTGTTTAATCTCTACTGTTTGCGACTTGGCAGTGTCTCCCCCCCTTCTTCTTCTTCTTCCTCACTTCCTCGTTCTCGTCACATTGGGTAGGTGAGAGTCTCTCCGGTGTCGGGGATCCTTACGCTGAGCTCTGCTTTACAGGTGGGACTGCAGGTGCTTTTTAACTGTGTGAGGCAGGTTTTTAAAGGTGCTGCTGCAGGTGTGACCTCTGACCTCTGAGTTGTGCAGGGGACTTGTTGGACTTACTGAAGGACGCTGTAGGACGACTATAGTTTGGATTCTTACTGAGAATGATGAACTGATGGAGGTTTGGAGGTTCTGTTTGCAGATTGCATGGAGGTGGTGGAGCTAGTGTGAATTCATATTTCAGACAATATCAAAATATCAGAAGGTGAATCTGCAGACAGATTCTGCAGTGTTTTGATTTTACCTGTGATTTCCATGAATACTGTGGAACAAATATGTGTAATTTGGTTCTAATTAAAAGAAAAAAAGAACTGAAACACATGTAAGTCTTTAGTCCAACATTATCCTGGATGTAGTTTGATTGTTGGCACTAATCAGTACCAAGGTTCATGACTGTTTCCTGGTAATTATCCACAGATTAACCCCAGATTTGGCTCCAAAAGACTGGATTTGTGTGCGTGAGGCTGGGCTGTGGGAGCAGGGATTTGTCCTGTTGTTTCTCTCTGGGTGATTACGATATGCTCGGGGATCGTGTGAAAACAGTCTGTGGTTTGTCTGATTCCTTAAATCGTCATCTGGATCCCGGCTCAGCGTCAGCCGCTGTCCTGCATGCCTGCAGGATGTCAGAATTGGTGTTAACTGCTCTCACCGCGTGCTTGGCGCCACATTTGGTGCCTTCGCCGGTGGCATTTCGTGCTCAGATCTTCGACTCGCTGTGACAAGAACAAAAATTCCAGGCAGAATGTCTTCAGAGGGGGCAACTGTTGCCCCGGCAGCTGACCCCTCCCGTCCAAATTTAGCCAGTTTGTTGGTCGCCAGCAGCCGGTTTTCCATGATAGTGAAGCGTGTCGTGTTTCCCGCTGGAGGTCAAAGGTCGGCTGATCGATAACAGAGACGTGTCCAGTTCAGCTGTGGGACGGAGTCAGGGTGTGCTCTATGTGAGCTGTCTGCTCGTACTTAACTGATGAGTGTTTTCTGTCTCTGAACAGGGTGTGAAGATCACAAACAGCCAACATGTCTGAGTAAGTACTCTTCCTCTTCTTCTTCTTCTTCTTCTTCTTTGAAAACCTTCCAGTGAGACTTCCCATCAAATCAGGAGACATTTGTTACTGACAGGGGATTTAAACTCCTGTTGTTTGTCTCTAACTCTAACAGATGTGAACTAATCCTCATCATAACCCCTCTGGTCCTCTGAGTTTTTAAAGTATCAGGAGGTTATAATCCATCCTGCACCATGCCAGAAAGTTCTGACACAAGGATTTGAACCTAGAAACTGATCAAAAGAAAAGCAACATGTTGAATATCCCTCTGACCTGAGTTATTTATGGACTTATTTACGATATCAAAAAGCAAAAACACTTTTGTTTATCCACAGGTCATGATGCGATTGTTCATCCACACGTTTAGCTAATGATTTCCTGTGTGTATTCCTGCTAATGTTTTCCACTTTTTTTATTCCATACTTTGAGCTAATAGTTTCAAATGTTAGCCAAAGATGAAGCTCACAAATTTTAATCACGAGATTCACACTTTTAGCTAACGATTTAAAATGGTTATTCATATTTAAGTTGGATATTTTTGGCCATTTGTCCACTTTTAGCCCAAACAGTTTCAGCTGTCAATCTCTGCTTTTAGCTAACAGTTTCAGTTGTTAATCTCTGTTTTTAGCTAACAGTTTCAGTTGTTAATCTCTGCTTTTAGCTAACAGTTTCGGTTGTTAATCTCTGCTTTTAGCTAACAGTTTCAGTTGTTAATCTCTGTTTTTAGCTAACAGTTTCAGTTGTTAATCTCTGTTTTTAGCTAACAGTTTCAGTTGTTAATCTCTGCTTTTAGCTAACAGTTTCAGTTGTTAATCTCTGTTTTTAGCTAACAGTTTCAGTTGTTAATCTCTGCTTTTAGCTAACAGTTTCAGTGTTAATCTCTGCTTTTAGCTAACAGTTTCAGTTGTTAATCTCTGCTTTTAGCTAACAGTTTCAGTTGTTAATCTCTGCTTTTAGCTAACAGTTTCAGCTGTCAATCTCTGCTTTTAGCTAACAGTTTCGGTTGTTAATCTCTGCTTTTAGCTAACAGTTTCAGTTGTTAATCTCTGCTTTTAGCTAACAGTTCCAGTTGTTTATTCATTGCTGTTGCTTCTATACCAACAAAATGAGTTAAAAGATACTTTTTCAGAGAGCAAATATGGTTAAAAGCATCATAAATAAAACAAATAGCAACAATTAGCACTGCTAGCCTGAGCATTAATCTCACAGAACGCTTATGGAAACTGAACGCCACTAAAACCGCAGCGATGCAGATGATGAATGAGCTCCATCTCGTTAGGATTCATCCTCCAGTTAACATCAGTGTCCGTGCTATAACTCCACACGGTTCAGTGTGATGGTGGTTGGAGAGTTTCACTGAGGACGTGCAGAAAGCTGCTCTGCTGCTCTGCCTCTGACTCGTATCTAAACTGATGTGAACACATGTGAAGGCGCCGGTTCAGTTTGAAGGTCAACGTTTTGGCCTCGGGTGGCAGCAGCTGTACATGTGGCTGGTATGTGTGAGCAGCAACAGCTTTGTTGGAGCTATTTATTCATTAGCCACACATGTACGCATGTATTCACTACAGTTTATTTCATATTATATATGTATATAATATTTATTTATTATTTCTAACATCTTTGTAAATCACTGTTGGTAGTTTTCAGCATTCCTCAACTACTTTCAGCTTCACTTTTATTTAATTTTTAGCAATTTAAAATACAATTTTTAAGATGTTTATCTAATATTAACTAAATCTTTCAATCATTAATCTATACTTTTATCTAACATTTCAACTTGTCATAGTTTTAGCTCATCTTTTCCATTATCAGCTAATTGTAGCTAGCTTATTTCAACTGTTCAAACCCTTAAGTTCAACTAACAATTCATTTTATCTGTACTATTAGCTAACGATGTAAACTACTAGCAATAACTTTCGCTATTAATTTTGAGCTCTTTATTCCACATTGTTTGCTAGCTGTTTCACTGTTTATCCACTTCGTTTAGGTAACAATTTAATTTATCTGTACTGTTAGCTAACAAATTAAACAAGTAGCCATACATCTAGCTAACAGTTTGTCTGCACTATTGGATGACAGTTTAAACTACTAACAATACATTTAGCTAAAAATTGTAATTATTGTTTTTCCTAATTTTAGCTAGCCAATTTTTCTTTCAACCATGAATCCATTCTTTATCTCACAATAGTTGTAGCTCATGTTTTCCAACTATAACTGTGAAGACGCTCGGTGTCATTATGTATGTTAAAGGAAACATGATATCATATTAATACACTTTTTTCAATTTTTGCTTTTCCCCAAAAGCCAATCAATCAGTAATTGCTCAAATCAATTGTTTTGAAGCTCAAATTATTTTACTTTCCACATTAAGATGAAGCATTGAAGCTTTGACTGTTGTAGAATTAACATGTAGTCAGTGGATGGAAGTTGCTTTGTTTTTTTCCTTTGGACAACTGCCCCTCCCTCATTTCCAGTCTATGTGCTATGCTAAGCTAAGCTAAGCTAAGCTAAGCTAAGCTAATCAGCTTCTCAGTATGACTTTAAGTTTAGCACCCAGACATGAGTGTGACATATCAATCTGCTCGTCTCACTCTGTGCCAGACAGTGATTGTATAAAATACTGGAAAAAATAAAGACAGAGTTAAATTTTTTTGACTTGTCACCAAACTCTCAAATCTTCGTCTCACAGGGGAAAGAAAATGACATCCAGCCGCAGGCATCATCTCAAGGTGAGAATCAAATCCTCTTTTTCTTTTCCTCAAAGTCGTGTCGGCAACATGTGACTGTTTGAATCTTCCTCTCCTGCAGAGTTTGATGCTGCAGATCGCCGCCGGCTGGATCGAGCAGGAGAAGAAGGACATCGAGGTGGCGAAGGAAACCTACATGTCTGAGACCTGCCCAGCCCCGGACCTCAGCGGAGACCAGGCCACCCTCATGGTCAGGGTCTAAAAATGGAACTTGTTTAGTTGTAGCGGCAGATTACTTTATTATAAAAAAAAAATCTAGACAGGAAGTAAAGGAATTAGTTCCTGATATATATAATACATAATAAATACATAATAACATCACAGATACATTAATCATATCATATGTCCAGCTGTATTTTATTTTAACTGTACAGACGTCCTGTGTTTCTCAACCTTTTCCAACTCATCCCCACCTCGTATTTTTAAACCATTTGGCTCAGGTTGGTCGGAGGAATTTGTTTAATCCTTCAACTTCAGCATCAATCTATCCAGTTTTTCCAGTTATTAAATTTAATTATTTAATCTATTTACAATGTACTTTTACCCATTTCGGGAATACTTTACCCTGCACTCTTAGTGCATTACATTCAGCTTACCTTTTATAAGTTATGGTTAGTTAACTGTCATAACTTGTTACTCCAACTGTTCATTCATGACCTGTAGCTGCCATTTGAACCCTTTATCACCTGAGCCTCCAAATTTCCACCTAGACTTTTTATGGTTATTTTGATTTCAAATTTAAATTTAACATCCAAATCTAACATCCATGTGCAGTTGCAGTGTTTTTGTTCACTAAAACTCTATAATCAAAATCAGTTTTTGTGTTTTTCTGCTAGTCTTGCTTCATCGTCACTCTTATTACACTCTTTCAACACATAGTATGTAGTAAATCAGATAATTTGCCGGCTTCTTGGAGAGGCGCTACCTCAATTACCGTAATGACACCATATTACCTGTAAAGTGCAACATCTCAACTCTCAGAAACCATTGGAATTTTTCAGATTGCGCAATCCATGACGTAATTACGGCAATCCAAAGACGTATCTCCAATGATACGCTCGGAGTTACAGGGTTAACTGTTTACCCAACTTTAAGCTAAAACTGGTTATCTGAACTATTATGAAAAACAATGCTAGCCATGCTTTTGTTTAGCTCACAATTGCACTATTCGCTAAGTATTAACCTATGGAGCTAACCACACTGCTAGTGAATACTTTTTAAAGTAGTCCAAAGTTTAGCTAGCTGTTTCAACCTTTTATGTTCAGCTAACATTTTTTCTATATTAGCCAACAATTCAAACCGCCAGCCATGAATTTAGCAGATAATTTCCATCAGGTTATTACTAATATAAGCTAGCTATTCCAACTGTTTATCCATTATGTTTAGCTGACAATTAAATTTATTCATACTATTGACTAACAAATAAAACTACCAGCCATGTAGCTAATAATTAGCTAGCGAAACATTTTCAACTGTTTATGCCTCATATTTAGCTAATAACTTAACAACCTACTGCATGCCTGATGTCCTAACAGGAAGTCTGCAAGAAGCTCCACCAGTCCATCGACAAGATTGACGAGGCGAGGTACGACGCTGAGGCCAAGGTCCAGAAGAGCGACAAGGAGGTGAGATGTGGCTCATCAGCAATGAGCCTGTGGACGGACTCTTCATCATTTTAGTCAGTTTCCTAAATTCAATTCTTTATTATTTTTACTTTGAATGTCTTTGGACTCCAACTACTTCCACACACTGGCTGTTTTAGGACATTTATACTTGGATTCTACTTTTTTCTACTTCTTGTACTTTTTAAGATATTTTACTTTTTCAGCTATTTTTTACTGTAGATGTGAATCTTCAGCTCCCCTTTAGCTCTCTCTGAACTTACACAATTTTTACTGTGTTTTTACTATTTCTACTGTTTCTACTTCTTATACTTTTTCCTTTTCTATTTGTTTTACTTTTCAACTTTTCCATTTTTTCTACTTTCTGTGTTTTTCATTGTTTCTACTTTTTATCTTTATCTACAAGTTTCAACTTTTCTACTGTTTTGACTTTTCTAACATTTCTATTTTTTCTTATTTTCAACTTTTTCTGCTCTTTCTACTATTTGTACTTCTACTGTTTGTATTATTTCTACTTTTCATAATTTCTAGTTTTTCTACTCTTACTTTTTCTACTATTTCTAGTTTTTCTTGAGCATTGTCAAACAATTCTTGGTAAATTATTATTATTTTGTTATTTTATGTTTCTGTTCTTTGAAGGGGTTAGTACGAGGTTGTTAGGTTAGTCTGAGTATTTACAGGTCGTTTTCTTTATTAACGCTGCTGAGTTTGAGCGTCTTCTTCACACTGGACCCAGTGTCCACTGTGTGATGACCAGTAAATCCAGTAAATCCACTGTTGTAGAAGTAGAATTTGTAAAATTAGAAAAAAAAGAAAAAGTAGAACAAGTAATCAAAGTAGGATGCACTAGAAGTAGAGAAAGTAGAAAAGTTTCTACTTTCTCGTAGTAGAAGCAGACAAAGAAAAAGTAGAAAAAGTTGAAACAACAAAGTTAAAACAAAAGTAGATGTTATAGATGTAGAGAAAGTAGAAAAGTAGAAATAGTATAAGTAGAAAAGTAAAAAATACTTTAAAAGTAAAAACAAAAATAGATTTAGTAAAAGTAGAAATAGTAGAAGTTGAACTAGTAGCATTAGAAAAAGTAGAAAAAGAGAAAGTATAAACAAAAGTAGAGACAGTAGAAGT
>OOFC01051972.1:3328-16653 GCA_900323345.1 Pseudochromis fuscus
CCAGCATATCACAGGGCTAACATATAGACAGACAACCATTCACACTCCCATTCATACGGTCAATTTAGTTGGATCAATTCACCTAACCAGCATGTCTTTAGACTGTGGGAGGAAGCCGGAGTACCTGGAGAAAACCCACGCATGCACAGGGAGGACATGCAAACTCCACACAGAAAGGCCCGAGCCGAGATTCGAACCCCGAACCTTCCTGCTGTGAGGCACAAGTGCTAACCACTGCACCACCGTGCCGCCCGATTTTCAGCTAATTCAAAATTAAATATTTGACTTTTAAAGATATTTAAATATGTCAACGTGTCAGTAGTGTGGTACCAACATTTCAAAGACAGTGTGACAGTTCTTTCAAGTATTTGTGTGTTATGTAATGATAAGAAAACATTACTTCTCTGTAGATTATATACCAAATTGAAAAAGACTTGGAAACACCTGTTGAGCTAAAACCATATTCATCCTTCAATGAAAACAGGTACACTTTTAAGAAATGGTCATCACCAATCAAGCAGATGGTGAATACTTTACAGAGTTACGTTTTCCTTTCCTTTCCAGGCTCAGAGTCACTGTATTTTCCATATGTTTAAAACACAACATTCCCAACACTTTATAACATGAAACATAGCCGAGCTAGCACACTGTTAACAGGGCATCAAAACACATCTCTTATTGGCCGTCCGATAAATAAAAATAAAGATAAACAGAGATAAATTAAAATAACCGATGTCAAAATGCCAACAATCGGCGCAGATTGGTCGGCCCCTAAAACACACATGTCAGTAAGAAAGAGCAAATACAATGAGCAAATAGACAAACTGACAAAATTCATGATGAGGGGAACAGAATTGATCCATGTCAGAAGCCATTTGGATTAATTCCTGAATGTGTACAGTGCAGTATGTACATTTGGACTGTGCAGTAAGTGTCCAACTACGCAGATAAATAAATGTACCATGAAATATCAGGTGCTGAGGAACCACAATATATTTTGTCCTTCAACCCAGGTAGTCACTTTTTCCACAATGGATTAAACTTGAATTCCTCTTATTATTGTATCAATATAATTATCTGGTGTAACGTGAGAAATCACCAGCTGAAAAAAAGCGTCTAAATAAAAGTCACACCAAGTAATTCTGAATATTCCTGACATGTCACAGGTGAAATTTCACAGTATTTGAAAGTATTTTCCTTTATTGTTTGCCCTCGCTAACTTTAAATCACATCACTCTCTCACTCATCTCACGATCTTAATAAAGATCAGGAAATATTAAAAAGCTGACACCTGGGGCCAAGAGCAGAGTGGGAGACCCGCCATATCGTCTGTGTAATATGAGCCTCCAGTTGCAGGGGCCATGGCTTAGCTACATCTCGCTGTATGTGGTGAATAATGCATGTGGACTGGGCCCTGGACTCACCATGGTTCTCAAGTGTGGTCACTGTGCGGAGGCCAGAGGCTTAGCAGCGCGCAGTGCTAGGGTTTCACCTGGCATCAAGGGTTATCTGTTATCTGAAGTCAGCAGGTGAGCTGACCAGCACTACGGTTTCTCGTGACGCCAGGGGGTTATCTCAATGACACAGAGTCATGTTCAAGTATGACAGTGGGGGAGTGTCCCGGATTTAGCATAAGTGCTTTTGAATGTAGGCAGAATCCCCTCAGGAAATCAATCAGCATGCAGCAGGAAGTCAGTAACACAGAAACCCACCAATTCTGTTTTTGTTTTGACCTCCGTCTCACACTGTGTATCATGTCCAATGATGATAATCAAGATTCTGGAACTGTGATATTGTGCTGTATGTCCACAGTGATGATGGCTGTGGGTGAGTGGCACTGTTAACAATGATAGCAATGGTCCAATACAATGGAAATGATCCTGATAACACAAGTGATTAAAAAGTAATCAGATCTGAGATTTGTTAGACTGATTGTGGGTTACTGTTGTGATCACTTCAACCCATGTATGGTAATGTGACGTGTTTTGTCTTCCTCATTACACTCATATGCATTTACCATGTATAATTCCATAGCTAATGGATTATGAATGACTCCACATCAGCTGTGTATCAAACACTCCAAACAGTTCCATTTATCTTTTAATCGCAATGACAGATGGTTAAAATTAAATTTAACAAGAAGTCAAACAGATTGCAGTGATGTGTGTGTATTAATGTGCAGTGTAAATTTAATGCCAGATTTGGGAAACTACTTATGTACAACAAAAATGTAATGTGGCTGTGTCTGCATGTTTCTGCCACTGCTCAGTAGTCACGTTTTTCCATTACCCTCTACACTGTCCATCAACCACTCCTTCCATTCCCTCCTCCTCTCTCTGAACAGCGCTACATTAAGTCCAAATAGCTTTGGAAAAGACATACTACCGAATAACTTTGTTCTGTGCAAGTGCCATTTATCCTCCCCTTGCCTCTTAAGTGCTCAAATAAACATCACTGCATGAATATTAAATGTGATTAGCTTTGTATTCAAAGCCTAAGCAAGGAAATGTGTACTGGTTCCTGATTTCGTCATCATCGAAGCTTGTTTTTGTCATGGGTATGTGCATTCGAAGAATCTCTGCAGCCTAATATCAGACAGTCGGCCCTATATTTGCGGTAGCCCTGCTGAGTGAACGTGACAGTCAATCTGTGATGTAAGATATGTAAACACTGCCTTCTCTGCAGATGGAAATGAAATGAAGTCACTAATGCCGCCAAAGAAACACACACATGTAAAGAACTGCCACATACACACACTGTGAGCAGAATAAATATAAAGCAATGAATGGCAAATAACCAATGACATATTATAAACACACATGTACACACAGAAGCAGGCTCTACCTCATGCAACCACAGATATAAAGAATACACATCATCTTTCACAGACACACACGTACACAAACATTCAAAAACCCACGCAACACTGAGGCTGCTGCAGCATGATAATACAGTATGTGTTCAACATCATTAGATGTGCTGGATTATTAAACATCCTCTGGACAGACTTTCACAATAATATGTCAACACCATCAATCAGAACTGCAAACATAAAACATGAGGCTCTCAGTGGGGTTCAGGGCAACAGCAGCCAGCCTGTTGTTGGATGGTTGTTGGTGCTGCTGTGTTATAACTTTATCATAATGCCCTGATGCACTGACTGGAAAATAAAAAGTAGACATGGCTGCAATCAACCAAAAACAACACTGCACATTAAGGATGGCTCAAAACCTATTCTTCAGGACCATGTAAATACCAAAACTCTAAAAATGAGACACTATTTGTTTTTCTGTGGTAAAGCATGCTGTAGATGATGCAAAGACATGATCAATAAGAAGTAGAGCTGCAGTAGCAGGTGCAGGGAGAGTGACATGTGTGGCATAAATAAAACAGACCTGTGTGTACAGACATTTTGTATTTGAACCAGATAAACACTAATAAATGAGGGACAAGTAAGAGACAGCCAAATGCCAGTATGACAATGATGCCATAATGCAAATCAAAAGTTGCATCAAGTGTGAGCAGTGTTTTCAGTTGTTACTTTTAATATTAACATGTCAACCTTTCTCAAAGGTATGAAATCCATCCTGCTTCATGAGTTCAAACATACAGCCAGACTCTATCTACTGACTATAGTCTAATAACCATCTTCAGCTACAAGAAGAACAAGAAGACCTCCAGATGGCGTGGACCTCACAGAACCCTGATCTCAACATCATGGGGTCAGTCTCGGATTAAATGAAGAGACTGATACAGACAGATGCTGCATCCAGTGATAGAGCAGGGTGTGACCAGCACATTGAACAGATCAGCAGCAGCAAGTGCTTCAGGTAGAGTGTGGAGTTTAGGAGTCTTACACATCAGATGTTTTCAGAGCCTAGCACATAATATGTATAAAAATAAATCATAACGAAAGAAAAAAAGACTTGATGTTAAAATGATTCAGACAGTTCAGATGCAGACACAGCAGCAAATTGTTCTGTCATACACTTGTGAGACAGACACAGACTGTATATAGAAATAAATAAAGCAACTGGGTCTCAAAAATGAAGCCAATGCTGAAGTCCAAAAAAGTATAGTACCACCAATGGCCACTAGATGCTGGCTCCAAATATATCTGGCTCCAATTGAATTCAGTTCACAAATGCTCATTTTCCATCCTGAAATTCTTAGTCAATATTTTTTTTTCCACAAGTCATTCTGATGTCATTAGCTGAAGTCATCTCTTCTTCTCAGTGATCTGGTGTCCATCTGAAAATCATTTCATCACTAAAGAAATACTAAGCTTCAAATTGAGGAAAATTTAGGGGTGGGGTGAGTTGATTGACAACTTGCATTATATTAAATAATACATAAAAACTACTCATAGCTTTACTTTGAAAGCATCCTCACTCAATTTAACAACTTACATTTACTTTGAAATTAAAACTTTTCCAAACAGAATAAATATAAACCAATGAAAGAGTTTTAAAAAAATAAGGGTGAATCCATTAAAAAGCTCTGGTATTCACAATTAAGGGTAAACCTAATGATACAGGGGCGGATCAATCTAAAACTGTAAACATTTCCTCAAAACTTCACAGGGAGCAGTACTTAAGATAAGATACGACTTATTCCATAAGATAAAAAAAAATCATCACTGCTGCACTTTCTGTAATTCACAACATTCAAAACATCAATAGTAAGCGAGAAGAGAAATGTGTCCAGGGAGTTTACCATCCTGCCTCATGATCACATTTAAAACATGGCCTCCTGTTGAGGAAGGTACCACAGAGTCACCACCACCTCTGGTTGAATGTTTCAAGTCTGTTGCACAACTGAACATCCTCAGCTGTTTTTCGGACATTTTTTTCTAATTGCACCTAAAGTTGCATAATAAGCCAAGGTCTGAGAAAGTTACAATGTGAAAACAACACAGGACAAGATCTGACACAGAGACCATATTGACACTTGGTTTTCAGATGCATCACAGATGCATCCCCAGTAGACAAAGTGTACGCAACCACCAAGACTAATTGAGATCTGATGACTCAAACCACATGTGGAGGTGGTCTGGGATGCAGGTGACCACTTTTGTGGTGTGAATGGTAATGAATTCTGATGTGTCCCTGATAAAGACCTAACAGAAAATACATCATCAATGCAGGACCATGCAGGATAATTTGATTGTTTGGAGAAAGTGTGCCACATTCGTGGTTGGAGTGCGATAGAGACACAAGGCTTAATTTCATGTACAATAGTTCTTGAATCATTTTGTCTTCTCCTTGCTTTTCCCAGACTGGTTACAAGATCTGGTGCTCTTCTGGCAAGTGAAAAGCGTGCACAGGGACATCTGAACACAAGTGGTCAGCAGAATGGTTTGGAGACACAGTACAGGTGTAAACAAAGGTGTGTCTCAGCTGTCCACTTGTGATCTGTGGATACAGGGACTAAGGTACCGAGACATTTATATATAACAGACTCCAGTAATGGCTTTTCACATGCTGCAATGTGTTTGGTCCCATACAATCTAAAACTCAACGCCAAAAGTCGAATATTAAGGTCTTTTTTCTTCTTCAATCACCATTTAAATAGGGGTTAAAAAAAATCAAGGATTGAGAATGATTCTTTTTTGAACAGCTCTTTTAACAGCAGTACCCATCAGCCCTTTAACAACCCTAATTATCAGGTCGAACAACAGCAACCATGTACTTGCTGTAATGTGGCACATATGTAATAAAAGTGACATGTCTACAATGGCTTTCAGACCTCCCAGGGTAAAAAGTGTGAGGACTGCAGGTTCTTTTTAAACACCTACAGGTGTAGAAAGTGTCAGAAAGTCTTTGCTGAAGTAAAATCAATTTTAGGAAGCACATTAAAAAGAATCGTGTCAGAGAGAATTACATGAGGTACCTCAGGGAGGAGGCAAGCTGATATAATGCTGTGTGTTGGACCTTCAAGCACTATCTCACTAACTCACCATCAAGCACGACAACATAACTAGGAACTAGAGAAAAGAAAAAGAGCTTTATGTTGAAGTGATACTGAAGAGATAGGAAGAGAAGGACAGACGCAGGGAAAGGAGGTGAACGCACACTTGAAAACACAATAACAATAATGGAGACAGGACACTTTGCTAGAGAAGACACCCCAAGTATTTTATCTACTTCCAATAAAAGTTATTGCTGGAAAGAAGTGTAAAAAATTAGGGATGAGCAAGTACAGCACTATCTGTATCTCCATCTGTATATTTACCCATTCACATGATCTGTATCCGTATCTGTACTCGGAGGGGGCGGGGCCTAATCAGGAAGTGGGTGTGGTTTAACCAGAAATGGGTGGGATTTAAATCTGTACATTATTTTAAGTGAAAACTATTAGAACAGCTTCAAAATTTGAGATTCAAACCAATGGGTTTTTTAAAAAAATCCCAATAGTAAAGCAACTGCACTGTCTGCACTAGCCTGCACTGTCCCTGAGGACAGCTGTGTGGAGGACAAAAAAAAAAAGTGTAGGAAGTGGCTGACACGAGACGAGCTCTTTACAGCTCTGTCTTGTCAAATGCACTGTGTACTTACGAATTAAGTTCAGTAAGAAATTTTAAACAGCATAAAAAGTGAACGAGAGGCGAGCTCAAGAAAACCTACAAAACCTGACCGGAGTGGAGGCACGAGGCTGTGACCCACGCGACACGAGTCATTTTCAGCTCTGTCTCTTGTCACATCACCTCGTACATTACAAAGTAAGTTCATCATCCCCCTTTCATTCTAGTTACAACATGATTGAGTTAACAAAGCAGTGTTGCATTGCTACGTGTGGTATTTATTCAGTTTTGGGAAATCACCATGTCCTTACTGGTCGCATATGATGGAGCAGCTCCCTCACTGTAATAATGCTTAAATGGAGGAGCTCATCATGTGCGTCCCAGTGCTGTTCCTGGTTTTACAAGTCTACACTAAGATCAAGAGCCAAAACCGGATTTTCATTACTCTACTCTTCTACTATCGCTAGTTGTGTTTCCTCCGTCGCTCCCCCAGCTCCTACATCCAACGAGTGAAGAGAAAAAAAAGTGAAGGCACCAAACAGATCCCTCTGACCATTTCCTTGTGCTGTGTCGCTGGGAAGAGATGGCCTGAGCTAACGCTAATCAAATGAAATTAATACAGTAGCACATAAGCCAGGCCCATGATGGTAATGGACGCATCCTGAATGCAGCAGCAAACAACATTTAGTGCTCCCAGCGCACAGAAGGGGAGAACATGATTGTATGTAACAGCAGCTCACGAAGAAAAATAATGGTGAGCAACACATGAGAGCCTTTCAGGTAAATGCTGCTTTTATGAGTGAAGTCAATTTTACACTTACAGTAAAAAGCTACAGGCACAAGCAGGTCAGTCCAAGAACAAGAGCAAGCATGTTTCACTGTGGTGCTGGAAATTCCAGGAAGAACAAAGCCACAGTTCAATATCTGGCATAAACATGAATGTTTACAACACAGTTCAAGTAAAATAAAGAGGTTATTAGACATTACTACAACACCTCAGGTCTACCTGTTGGTATGCAATTCTATGGGGAATGCTGACAACACTTGCAGGCTGCCTGATGAGGACAGGGAGAATAGATGTTCAGTCTCAGTTATAATTCATTGCATTTTCTTATGCATTTATGTGCAATTACAGAAAATGTTGAAGTTAGTTCACCAAAAACCTTAACATCTAAATGGTAAATGGAGTGCATTTATCTGGTAAATACAGATGTTAATTATTACAATACAGGTTGTCTTCATAAAAAATCAATGTGCACAATATGTGTCTGTGTCCCATGAGGCCTTAGATGGTACTACAGTAGCTCATGTCTGTTGCTGAGCAATTCTATGGGAAATGTTAACAATACTTCAAGCTGTTTGAACCAACCTTTAGAATACAGGTGGAGTTTTATTTACAATCCATTCAATTTTTTTCTGAATTCAAGTACAGTTGTATAAAAGTTCACCACAGATACCAGAGGTTAGTTCATAATGTTCAAGTTACATCAAGTTAACTGTTAACAGATTAACAAGAAACACACTAAAGAAATCCGGTGTAAAAGCACTAAATAATTTCTAATGTTATATTATTAGTATTGTAATATATTATTACAAAATCTCCACATTTTCTTTTTTAAATTAATGAACTTGAACATTCTGCATGAAGCTCTTACACTGAAAACTCATCTACCTGGAAGTCAAAGTATTGTCCTGGCAACAGTTTATGAGCTGCAACATAAGGATACACACACACACACACACACACACACACCAGATGCCTGAGTGTTAACAGAAGTCAGTTTACCAGCACAGTTACTGTCAGTGAAACATCTCTGCTACAGTACAGTGGTAAAGGGCTGAAACATTCTTTCCATTTGGATTCATCATGGACATAAACACAAATGTAAATAAGAGTGTAAGTGCAAACACGTGTCGATGGAAAAAAATGCAAAACAGAACTCACACTCACGTTACACACATGCACATGCAGCACACACTTCAGAATTTACATATCTCACTCCAAATCACCTGTTTTGTTTAATATGACATATTCCTCTTTATACTATTCTCATACTGGCATTTCCCCTCTGCATTCAGCAGTGTAAAGAAGCAATAGCACCTGCGGTAGCTGGGCCATTAGAGTGTTTGTACCCTGGAGGAGCATGAAACGCATCTAGCAGATATTGGACCCAGCACTCCATGGCAGGGTTTGATTGGCAGGCACTGATGGACCAGCGCCATGCACATAATAAAGCCATGAGAGTGGTCTCGCTCTACCTATTCACCCTATTATCGTTGCCAACACTGCTCTCTGTGTATATCGCTCATGATAAGGTCAGTGCTGTGTCAGTTGAATCCTGGCACCTGGGCAGCACCCACAAGTCTCATCCCACTCTGCAAAGCAGTGCATTACAGACAATTACCATATACACACTCCTCTGCTGGCAGGGCATCATGCAGAATAATGTACTTGACTAAAATGGATGATGCCAGTTTTCACCAGTAATGGAAATCCATCATTCATCCATCATAGCTGTATCAAAATGCAGGAAGTCAGTCATCAGTAATGCTGAAGACATTGACATGAAAAAAAGTATTTCCCATGTCCAGGATACAGCATAGAAAGGTTGCAAATAATGACTAAGGTGAAGCATGGTTTTCAGATGCGTTCTGCTGCATGGCTTATAGAAGAAGAAAGAAAAAAATAGCATGCAAGGTACACAGACAATGAAATTAAATTTCACTCTTCATATAGGTACCCAAAACAATTCACAGATATATATATATACACACACACACACACACACACACACATATATACATATATACATATATACAAGGGCACCCTAACATGCATGGAGAGGTCATAGGAGGTCATAGGTTGAGCAGTTGTGGGATCGGTGGATATGTCTTTCGTCTGGGCTGGGACTTGAACCAGTGACTCTCTGGCTCCCAACCCAAGGTCCTAACAACTGAATCACTGTCACCTTACAACATGATACAGTTATAGACCCACTGTGTGTCAGAGAGAGACCACATTTAGTCTGAGGCACACAAGCACACAGGATAGCCCGAATTTATATTCGTCAGATTTTGCACACAAACTATTTCCATTGAGACTTTCACACAACACCTCCATCTTTCACACGCACACGCACACGCACACACACACACACACACACACGTCAGAGACAGACAGACAGAGAGAAAAATTTACATACTGTACACATGCATATTCAGATTAGCCTGAAGTGAAAGGAAACAGGGTCTGACAATAAAAAAGTGCACGAAGAGCTGCTTTGAACCTCTGTACTCTGTTAGATGACTGCACACACAGCAGGCCCCGTAGACTGGGAAACTATGTAACACCTGAACAGAAAGAGTAGAAGAAGATGGGGACAAAGAGAAAGATAGAAGAGGGATAAAGAAAGGAGGGGAGACAGGTGTACAGGCTAACAACAGCAGGAAAAACCTGTCAGATAACAAGACATTTATTTTGTTTCATGTGTTGTGCTTTATATACATCAACAGCAAAGAGCTGTGAAGCTGTGTTCACACCAAACACAAAGCAAATTTTTGCCTTGCGCTACATATTCACCCTCAAGAGTTAATAGGACTACTCCCTCCAGAAACCAAGATGACCACCACTTCCACCACCAACATTGAACAAGATTGTAAACATTGCTGCTTTTTACCTGTTGGTGAAATCCCAGAAATGGTGAAAAGTCCTCTCCTTGGTTTTATTCTGGTACAGAGTAAAAGTCATGTCACAAAGCTCTGGACGACCACAGACCAGACCAAAGCTTGTCCTTCATTTCTGCTCCTCTGTAATTTTGGGGAATCTCAATGCTGAGTGGTTTTCATGATACAACACGATGCATATTTTTTACTCAACTTAACTCTTTTTCAACTTTTTTGACTTGACATTCATTTAGTGTGTAATCGCACCACAGGAGAAATTTGGTGTGAGTGTTAGTCGTATGTGCAAGTGTCTTCATGTTTTCTCCACTTATCAGTCATGGCTGTGTATGTTTGCCTCAGGGCCTCTGAGCTTGTTGGTGACTAACTGTCCATCGAGTTGCAGTGAAGGCTTTAGTGTCTATCAGCAGGCCCTTCAAGATTAATGTTTTCTAATTATAGAAGCAGCACCTCACATGTACACATACGCTGTGAAAATAATCACTCACATGAACAAGAACATGATATTGTTCATACCAGTGTTGTTTTCATCAACGATGATGAAATTATTTCATTGACACCCCTTTTTTTCATGAGGATAACAAGACAGTGACGAGCTAAACATGGCTCTATCATGATTAAAACACGACAAGACATGTGCGAAGCACTCTCGTTGATGAGACAAGACTGGATGAAAATGTTAGTGGGTGATCTGTCAGACATTCACAATGCAGGATATTTCTGCCTATTGTGCATGTAATATGCCTGTCAAAGGCTAAAAAGTATCAGGAAGGCTGCTGCATCCTATCCTTGTTTGGTCAAGCCCGCCACCTGGCATGTAGCGCGCATTCTGCACAACACACCTGCGGTCACGAGTCACACACACAGACAAGCAATTGAGTTTATTATTCATAAATGGAGCACGGCAGCAGTGACAACAAAGGGGCTTGGTGGTCGGAAACAACAAAATGATCTATGGACATACTTTCACTATAATCCATCAGAAAAAAAACCCAAAAAAAACCAATGCATTGTAGAGGGAGATGGTGGTAAATGTTGTCATTAACTAGATGGAAAGACTGCCACCAATATCAAATAATAATAAAATAATCTCTGGTGATTATGCAAAAATAAAATAAATATGAATAATTTAATAATCATGATAAAATAATAATTTCTGGTTATTATGCAAAAGAGTTAAGGTTATGAATTGCAACACTTGATACAACCTGTCAACCTTGATTCCAGTTTCCAATACCTATTAACCTAAATTAATTTGTTAATTTGTAATTGTTTTTTTTTTTTTTACTAAAACTAGACTAAACCTTTTTGAGTTTCCGTCAACTAAAACTCAACTAAAACTATCACATGTAGAAATGACTAAAATGTGACTAAAACTAATAAGCAATATCATCCATAAGACTAAGACTAAAATGAAGATAGCTGCCAAAAACAACACTGGTTCATACAAACATGTATCCACACATACAGGAGGTCTAGAAGAGGTCCAAACATTAGCAGCAAAATGTAAGAGTACTCAAAAGAGACTAGAACCAAAGTGAACCCAAAGTCCTAAAGATCTGCTTCCAGAAAAAGTCTTTCATTGTATGAATTCTCTGCTTCCACTTTGTCTGATCTGAAGGAAATTCAATACCTTTGACCTTCTGCTGCAACTCTGGAGCTGAAAATGTCTGAACGGGAAAAAAATGATTATGAGAGAGTGTAACACTGTTCACATTTTTCAAGATTACAGGAAGAAATAACATTAACAAACACGTACGCATGCTCCGAAGCTAAGCCTCATTCATTCACATTTAACAGCTTTCCTGGATTCCCTCAGTAGAGACAGGACAGGTAACATCAGAGCTTTAAAGGTTTGTGTAGGTGTGTGTGAAAATTCCACAAACTCCACTGCTGATTAACAAAAGATGCATTAGAAATAAATGTATAGCCTATGATTTTATATAGCTATAAGAGAAACACGCATCTGTGGAGTGGATTACTTCTGGATAGAGAGTAGGATGTGAAGCAACATGTGAGCAGGTGCACGACAGAAGCTTCCTGGGAGCTCAGTGAGGAAAAAAACATCATGACTGAAAAAAGTGTGTTTCTATGCAAGTCAGGACAGCATATATAAAACAACAAGTGGAGTCAAAGAGACTGTGGCTCCAGCAGCTTCTATTCTGGCTCGACATTTAACCCCAGATCAGATCAGCTTGGAACATTTATCACATCACAGCTAGGGATGAGGACCGATACCAGTACTTAACGGGGACCGGGGGCTACGTGGGTCGGTCCTCTGACACCGTTAATCTCCAGTCGTAACCGTGTTCTTAACGGTACTTTTATTAGCCTACTAAAGTGTCAGAAGCCGGTCCTCCTATGAACCGGTTTGATTTTCCATAGGCAGGGGGCCAGGTTGGGGCCGCGTCACGTGAAAGGTCAGTACATCGCTGCAGAGGGAGCCTGTTCACAACAACCGGCCGCTAGCAAGCTAGCTGCTGTTAACAAACTACTGTTACTATCAGTCCATGAAAAAAATATTTTTTTCGGCGGATCTTCTAGTTACAACATGTTTGAGTTAACAAAGCAGTGTTGCATCGCTACGAGTGGTATTTATTCAGTTTTGGGAATTTACGATGTCCTTTCTGATCGCATATGACGGCGAAGCGCAGCCTCGCTGTAATAATGTTTAAATGGAGGAGTTATCGTGTGCATACAAGTGCTGTTCCTGGTTTTACAGTCTACACTGGGATCCAGAGCCAAAACGGTATTTTCATTACTTTATTCTTCTACTATCGCTAGCTGTGTTTCCACCGTCGCTCCTCGGGCTACGTTAAGTGGTTCATATTGTTCACTGTTCCTATTGTGACTCTCAGCGATTGTTTTTACTAGAATTGCACTATTATATTTGCACTACAAAATGGTTCATATATATAGTTAGTTCAGTGTATTTATTTAGTTTGTTTTTTAAGTTTTATATCCATTTTATACCTCCATCCATCCATCCATTTTCTTCTGTTTCGGGGGTAGCAGTCAGACTAACACATAACATTTTGTTTGGCCTTTTTGTTAAAAAGTATCGATAAGAGTACCGTTAAAGTACCGAATCGATAAGGAGTATCGATAAGAGTAGTAGTAT
>OOFC01051973.1:0-10083 GCA_900323345.1 Pseudochromis fuscus
CTGCGCGTTTACACGGGGACGCACAAGTCTATGGAATTTGATGGATAATCCATTCCAGGCGGCTAGAGGGCGCTGTGATAAACGCAGCTCATGTCCGCCACAACGTCTGCGCGCATGCGTACAACTTCCTTTTCGCCGTTAGGAACTGTTAGGAAAGATGGCTGCCCCCAAGAAAAACTTTGTATGGACTGATGAAGAAGTGGAACTCCTACTCAGAGCCACTCTGGACTATAAAACAACAAAAACACAAATCAGAATTGACTGGGAATCCTGCCAAACTAAATATCAGGACATATGGACCTCGATGATGGAGCAGTACCTGACACCAACTGATGGCGAGCAGAGACCTGTTGCTTTCCCCCATCCACCAAACAACAAGTTACCACAAAGCTCAAAGCTATTCGGGGTAAATACAGGGAGGCTATTGATGCCCAACAACAGAGTGGGCATGGTCGGGTGATTGCGCTTTATTTCGAGTTGTGTCACAGCATTTGGTCAGGATCGGCAGCAACCACATCTTTAGATTTTGGCATAAAGACTGCTGAGGTCAACAACAACACAGAAAATGAATTGAGCCCCTCGAGCGTGAGCCAAGCATCTGCCCCAGAAGAAGAAGAAAGTAGCCAACGGACCGAGAGCGCCGAGACCCCACTCCAGAGACGAAGAGGTCTACTGCAGGTAATCAGGTTAACAATAGGGTAAGCAGAGCTGCCAGAGCAGCTTGAAGGTCCAACGGATTAAAACAATCAGACATGTTTGGCAAGTACCGATCTGTTGCTGCAATCAGCTGTTGTCAACAATCACGTGACTCGTCATATGGAACGTCACGTGACTGAGTTTTCTTCGTTTTGAGTGTTTACATGACAACGCAACGGCGTAGCGTTTTTAACTTCTCCACTCTGGAGGGAGTTTTCAATTTCTTGCATTTTCGATCCCCGTTTTTACCGTCCTCGTCTAAACGAGAGGCCGTTTTGATGAAATATTTTGCTGTTTTTACTCGTTTTCGTTCTCGTGTAAACAGGCCTTAGACACAAACTGTGGGTTGAACAGAAGCTTGTTTCCTTCTTGAAGTGAGATAAATACAGGCCCCACTGAGAAACTACAGTGTATATTTAAACAGCAGTGGTTGGCTGCAGTGATTCTCCAAACACATGAGAGCATTACTGACCTCACTGTTGAGATGAAATGTGTTTCATGTGAGGAAGAGTATTTAAAACTTTTAAAATGCAGCTGTAGTTTTAATCAGGTTTCATGGCAAAATGTTTTCCTTGACCCATCTGGCCAATCAGACGTCCTCGCTACAGGGACTGTGTGTCTCTGTGATCACTGTTGATGGACAATTGTTACTGTGACTGTAACTGTTCAGGCCTCAATTAACTGATGCATGAAACTCATTTATTCCTAATTGTTACTTAGATTAATACATAAACCTGTAAATGTGTTAATGTCATGTTGTCCTTGGGTAATCTGGTAACTTACACTACTGACTGTCATTATGTGTTACACTGGTTCTGCAGGTTTTTATGTTATGAATTATTTAGCTATATGTTGATGCAGAACTGTGTTTGGAGTCATATCCTGCTACTGTGCTGCCTCAGTTGTGACAGTTTTTTTTGTCTTTGTTCCCAAACTTCATGTTTAATTCTAAGTCGCTGGAGTGTTATTTAAAAAATTATTTAATTATATAAAACAAAAGGAGAGAGTTTGGGGGCTTTTGTGTGCAGTTTTTATGTTGCTGTGTCACTTTAGAGTTGTGTAAGTGTGTGTGTGTGTGTGTGTGTGTGTGTGTGTGTGTGTGTGTGTGTGTGAGCTTGTATAACATGTGTGGGAGTGGGAACCCACATCAGGCTGTGGAAGGTGTGGGAGGAGGACAAAAACTATGTGGGAAAACTCCTGCTGTGGAACACACACACACACACACACACACACACACACACACACACACACACACACACACACACACACACACACACTCACATACATCACATACACCCACACACACACTTGCTTTGATGACTTCCATCTTTAAGTTATTTTCTTCATCTTTGTGTATTGATTTCTGGTGTCCTGCTGTGCGGTAGCGGCAGTTTCACCACCGCTGAGTGTTTAGCAGAATGTGAACATGAGCCTCGGTGTGGCATCGTGTATGACTCAGTGTGTGTGTGTGTGTTTGCTTTGCTTGTAGGTATCCCCGTTGTCCCATGTGACCATGCCAAAGTCATTATCAGAGCCGCCTGCAGACACTCATACATCACTGTTAGCACCAGCTGTTAAAGTGGGAGGGTCAGCCGAGATTGATTAAAAGGAAAACCACACTGAGTGAAAATTGGACGAATTAATTCTTGTTTCAAAGTGAAGGAGTTTGAGCTGCCCGCGTGTAGCCGGGGTTACGTGACTGTGTTTACAAAGCAGAGTGGGACGATGGACTGACTGTGAGGCGGTTGGACGCCACAGAGAGCAGCCTCTCAAGGTGAATAAATTAGGTGTTTGTGAACACTATTATCATCCCTGCTCCCCCTCCAGCAGGATGCATGTGTGTTCAGCCGTGTCTGTCCCTGTGTATGTGTCACGGATGTTTACGGCGACATCCCTGAATCTTAGCTGGCGTTTTAATCACTGGGAGGCCGCTCTTGCAGCGACGCGGCTTCAAGTGGATGGAACGAATCGCTGTGTCACGATGTGAGGTGGAGTGTGACTCGCCGCCGGGGGGAAATTATCAAAAGGATGATAAAAGGTTTTCCCACTTTTTGTCTGGGTTCAGCTTGACCTGAAAACTTTTAATTATTGCAGGATTTTTTTATTTATTTTTTTGGTCTGCCAGCGCGTAATCTCATCACATCAAGAGCCAAGATATCGTAGAGCAGGAAAAAAGGAACGGGGCACGATGGGGACTGGTGGGAGACAGTACCAGCTTTTGGAGCAGATAATGCACAAATAGTGATATAGTATATATAGATGTATTTAGGGGCGGCTGGTATAAATGTGCTAACGGGGCTAAGCCCTCCCAACAGCACCAAAGAAAAACGTGAATTATCTCTAAATGGGCTTAATTTTTACAGCCCCAGTTGCTTTCATGCATTTTCCTCTTATAAGTGATTGACAGGTGTCAGTCACGCCCCCTTGATTTCATTTGGGCTACATTCATTCAGCCCGAGGGCCGCTGACTTTGACCAATGCTGCGAGTTAACGCTGTAGTGTTGCTGGCGGCTGTTGGTACGAATGAGGTGGATTACTGAGTATTATGCATCTGTCAGCCCTCCCACCAAATTTCACCACCAGCCGCCACTGGATGTATTCATGGATTCTCAGGAGAGAAAAATTTACATATACATGAGTTTAGGAGCCGTGATCTCGGAGCTATAACCCACCAGCATGAAGATCTGTGGGGCACACAGGGTCTTTCTAAAACATTGACAATATGCTTATTATAACCACTGTATCCAACCCTGAATCCAAACAGACTGTGGTGGTATGTAAATCATTCAAACTGTATATTTAATTGAACATGGAGTGAAGACTCTAATAAATGTTGAAAGTGAAAGGATTTTTGTTTTATGAGAAAGATCTGTTCATTTTAAATTTGACGCCTGCAACACGTTTCAAAAAAGTTGGAAGACGAACAAGAAAACAGTGAAAATGTGAATGCTTAGAAAAAGAAACAAGCTAAAAACAGTGAAACATCAACGCAGACACTGAAGTGAAAGCTTCAGTTGATCTGCAGCTGATCAGTATTACATGGTGTACATTTGAACGTTCATTCATATGAAAAGTCCAGCTGGTGACAGGTGAATAAATTCAAGTCAGATGAAGAAATGAAAGGTTTCTGTCCATTGAAATGTTAGTAATAGGCTTTTATTTTGAAATAGTTCAACAGAGTGTTGGTTGGTATTAACAGTGTAATGCAGTAACTTGAAGGGTTTGATCCGCTCCACTCACATTTTCAGAGTCAGAATGAGACTTTGTTCTAAAATATTAGAAATTAAACTTTTTAATGTCCCATTGATCTGAAGCCCTGATAACAAACCAACTACAAATCCCATAATGCAACATGACAGCTGCCTCACTGCGATCATTCCTGCTCCAGTCACATCAGAGTCAAGCCTCTGTTCATACAGTTACTTCACACGGTGCTTTGATGTCTCTGATATTTTCAAGCTGCTTTGCAACCTGTTTGCTGCTGATGTAGAAAAAGCAGCTGTTCAGATTCAGATGCAGCTGATGGAGCTGCAGTGAAACTGGACTAAAGGCAAAGTCCGCACAGTTCACCCCCTTCAGTCCTGAAGCAGTGCAGCTCTGTCTACACACAGCTCCACACAGCTCCAGTGTTGTGTATGTTTGGTAGCACATGTCTGTCTGTGCAGGAGGCTGCTCTCTGTGATGGAGATGAACACAACATCACATCACTGATGAAGCACAACACAACATGACTCCAGAAAAGATGTCAAACATCCAGCTCTGATAAAAAGGCATCAGAGCAAAAAAGGAAGTTTGATTTATTTGAACTTTTTCTTCAAAGCACAATATTATTTATATTTTCAGGTTATTGCAGAATGTTCATGATTTTGACAGGAAATGTTTTTATGGTGAACTAAATATTTTTAAGTTATTTTAAGTTTAAATTGATTTATGTTGGAATTATATCACATCCTGTCTGTTTCAATGCATGTTCAAAAATGTTCAACAAACATCTGGTCAGTAAATGTTTATCTGGTTTTCTCCCATGACCTACAGTGTGCTTTGTGTTTGACACCCCTGCATTACACCTGTGATGACGAATCAATTTCTCTTTCCATCAAACACAAAGAAGGAAGTTGGGTGATGATACAAAGACACAAAGCCCCTTTAGAGTCATTGAAACAAGATGTTGCCATGGGAGCCGTTCATTGTTTGATCATTTCATTAAACAATGAAAAGTAAATAACGAACCAGGGCATGTAAATGGTTTTTGTTGTTGTTTTGCATCACAGATAATGAAAATATCAAAAAGTAAATGTCACACAAACAACCTGACACCTCCAGGATCCTGATGGTGTGATCCACAATATCTGTCTGTCTGTCTATAAATAGAAATGTATTTATAATATATTGGAGCATTACAGTGCAGATGCTTGTTGTGCAGACACTGTTGTACAGTGTGGAGATGTGTGTGTCTTTGGAGGAGGGGGGTTTGTGCAGGAAGTGAAACACAGCCACACCAGGCTCCACAGACGTCTTCTGAAAAGTTTCTTTGCCGCCTGCTCTCTGCTCCAAACACCTCTGTCTTTAATCTGTGTGTCCAGATTACAATCCTCCATAATCCCTGCTCTGCTAGGCTTTTTAGAGGCTTTTTCTTGGCACACGATTTTCACCGTCTCCTTCAGAAAGCAGACAAACGCCAACTGCAAGAGTTACTTTCAGACCCTGTGAGGAGATGTCAGGGTTGTTGGGGAACTCTCTCTGCATCACAGTCTGCTCCACAGTCTCAGTTTGTTGCAGCCGATCTTTATAAAAGCTCAATGTAGCCGTCTGAGGTATTCGGCTACCATTCCAGGACACATGATGAAGATCTCTGGAGGTCATTTTTTCCCATAAATCACAGGATCCTGCAGTAACTGTTGATGTGCCGATCCCCGTTCAACCCGTCACATTACATCCTGGTGATTAATCACAGCAGCTGAGACAGACACACTGACCCCACAGCGGATCCCCACTTCTCACAATTATCATATATATAGGGAAAAACAGGAGCCGTCTGCCCAGGAGACACATCACCAATCTTCTGTCTGATCGCAGCGCAGCTACCGGCTCCTAATTTTACTCCACGGAGACGGGACTTTTCATTCGGTGATGAATTACAGAACAATCTCAGTAATTGTATTGAAATTGGATCTGGATTAGAAAACGAGACCTACAGTCATTTCTCAGACGGAGGAGTCAGGGTGTAGAGCAGGGGTGTGCTGATCTCTGCCTCTGAACTGCTGCAGGTGATTCTCTGCTACTGCTGCTGTTCATGCTCTTCCTGTAGTTTCTAATTCAACCTGCTGCAAACCAACAGGCAGACAGTGAGTTCAGACTCAACACCAAACAAATGTTAGAGGTGGACCGTATTGTGATGTGATGTATTGTGTATCTGTATGACTATGATAATGTTGCATTTATCCCAAAGTGAACATGGGTGACAGATGACAGAGTGGGAGTCAGATCAAATTGAACACAATACATTTCATCTGTGCAGCCATACCACAGACTGGAAGGAAGAAATAATCACTATGCACAAAACAAATGCTTCACTGTCTCTATGTTAGGAATACAAGTGATGAACAAATAAATATATCAGTTATGCAACCATGTGAACAATGACCTGCTACACTGGTTGTTATTCCGTCAAAATGGGAAGACTGGTTCAACAAATGGATCTATGTCATTACATTTGATCTTGCAAATAAAATCAGAAGATACTTAAAATTACAGAGTAGTTTATACAGACACAATGTTTGGTGATTAAAGAGATGTTAAAGTAGGAAAATACTTGACTAACATCATCCTTATGATGGGAAACTATGAAACTGTTCAGTTTTTTCCAGTGTGTTAGAGACTGAACTCTGCAATATCATTTTATTGATCTTTAACACAAGGTCCCTGAACAGCTGAGTGTCGGTTCAGGGACCTTATTGTATCTGTTGTGTTGTATTTTTTCAAAGGGTTTGAAGGAAGCAGGACAGACCAGCTGGTATTTAAAAGGCTGCAACATTTGTTATACTGTATGACCATGTGTCATTTCTGCTGAAGTTGGTAGATCTTCACTGAAATGTTTCATCTTGTATCACCTGGGAGAAAACATCCAGTTGTGGAGCTGATTCTGACAGAGTCCCTTAAATCTCCTCTTGTTTTAAGCCGAGGGTTTAAGGGGCAGTAACTCTGAGCCAGAGATCACACCACAAGATGGGAAACAAACTGTATACTGTGTACTGTGTAATATAACATCATTTACAAATGAAAAAGTCACATCAGAAATGAGACGTACACATGTGTCTGTCAGTAGCATGAGCATCAGTTACATGAATGTCCACCTGTTGATGGAAACAGTGACGCTGAGGCTGATTCACTCAACACTCATCACCCGCTCATGAGGTTTCAAACAAAAGTATGTTTCAGTGAAAGTTTTCAAGTTGTTGCCATGGTAACCAGAGACCTCCCTGCACTCGACACAGCCCCTCTTAATCTGTCCCCCCAAACAAAGCATCGTTTTACTTCTGTCTTTTATAGTTTTCTCTCTTTGTTTCTTTGTCTTCACTATCTTTACATCTCTCTTTTTGGTTTCAAAGAAAAATAAAGTTTTAATCTGAAAATGGTCACCAGCTGTTTTTCTGTGTATTTCTGGGGCATTTATTGGAGTGTACTGTGCACAGAGAGCTGGTATATAGTATGCTGCTGTGTATGTGTTTTTACCGTATTAATAATAGCTTCATTGATTGAGCAGCAGCCAGTGTGTCTGTGAGCAGCAGATTCCCCTCACTCCAAATACAATGACTGCAGACACACACTGTTCAGTCCTTCTTGTGGAGCTGACATCAGAAATATTTTGCTTCAGTAAATGAACATAAATCAACAATCACATAGCGATAGACAGCAAGTGATGTTTCACTTCAAACAGCAACAACTTTCCTCTTCCACATGTGGACAATAAGAGTTTCATGTGTTTGTGAAGCTGTGGCTTTGGCAAAGTGTTTGATTAACTCGCCCCAGAAATCATACAAATCTCACTGCACTTCCATATTACTCCACTTCTTGTTTACGCTACTTTTGTGTACAGCATGTTGTGAGGCATAAAATTACCGTAACCAATTAATACAGGAGCACACACAACCATAAATAATTCTGCAGGACGGCACCTTGTTGCTTTGTTTGTCCTCCATCTGTAACGTCTTTCTGTCTCTCTCAGTGGGATCCCAGGGAAAAAGTGTGGAACCATCATCTTTACAGCCGAGGAGCTCAGCAACTGCCGGGTTAGTGTCTCACACACACACACACACACACACCTGGAGCTATTATAAACAGTAAGAGACAGGAGGGTCAGAAAGTTAAGCTCTACAGTCCGAATTCATGGCAGTCACATCCTGTGTTTCCACTTCGCCAAGTGAATTTAAATGACCACAGACTTCAGAATAATTTTGTCATTTGCATCAAGAGGGGGAGTTTTTCTCTAAATGATGACGAGAGGGGCTCATGAATTATTTATCCCGCTTCATAGTTGGCTTTTCTCTCCATGGTGGATAAATAATTAGACACTCCAATCAAAGAAAGAAACACACACACACACACACACGGCATCATGGTATGTGCTTTAAAAGCAAACATGTAATTACATGCATGCCAATGATAATCAGATTACAGAGGAAGTAGTTTTCTGTAATGTACACACAGTCATGTTTCCTCACTCCTTCCATATCATACATATGCATGATACTGCATTACATACAGTAGTGATGACTGATTAGTGTGTACTCTATGTATGTATAGTAATACATAGTGTGGTACGATATATACAGTACAGTACAATCTGACCTACAGGGTGTTGCAGTGCAGTATAGGACAGTGTGATACAGTATGATATACACAATACAGTGTTTTGCAATATGATACAATACACATACTGACTTGATATACACGATGTGATGCAGTACACTATACACAGTACAATGTGATATATGCAGTACAAGTGACATGATGGTATTGTCACGAAGCAGGCGTAGAGCAAGGACCCACTAGCAAACACTCAGGCGGGTTGGGGTGAAGAAGGTGAATTTAATAAACAGTCCAGGTCATACACGTGGTCGTCAGTCAGGGCAGGCAGAAGTGTCCAAAACACAAGACAAACAGCAGGGTCAGAAAACAGGCAGAATATCAATAGTTGAAAAAACTAGAAACAAGTATCCAGGAAGTAGTAACAAGACAAGGAGGCACATGAGGTTCAGTACACTGGGTAATGGGGAGCTGACTGGTAACAGCTGGGAAAGACAATCAGGACGAGGGGAGGAAGTAAAACCTGAAATGATACAACAGTTTCATTTCAAAATAAAACAGGAAGCACAAGATCAAAACACAAAAAGACAAGACAGAAACTTAACTGATACAATCTGACATGCATGATGCAAAAAGATAAGATGCAGTATGATGGTACATTATACCTGATATTGTACATTATACCTGATATTGTACATTATACCTGATATTGTACATTATACCTGATATTGTACATTATACCCTTCCACAACAATGAACACAGTTTGACTTTGACTTGGTGCCTCAGTGATTGTGGTTAAGCAGCTAAATAGACGGATGTATGAAGAAGTTCTTTGTTTGAGTCTTTAACATGTGAGTGATGAGCAGAGATACCATCAGCTGCTCTGAGCAGTGCTGATCTTAATGTTTGTGGATAAATTCAAAGTCCAGTTGAAAGTGTGAATTACAGGAAACTGGAAAAGTACTGGAAGCTGTAAAATCTGCTGTTTCCTCAGGACATTGCCACCATGCAGTTATGTGCCAACAAGCTGGATAAAAAAGACTTTTTTGGCAAGTCCGATCCGTTCCTCGTCTTCTACCGGAGCAACGAGGACGGGACGTAAGTGTGTGTTTTTGTTACTTGTGTGTGTGTGTGTTAGAGTAAATCCTGTGCTGTACTGTCCATCTGTTGGTCCTTCAGCCGAGGCCAGCGTGTCGTTTCCTCTGTCACAACTCTTCCTTCATTACTGGGTGGAAATCTGCCAGCAGGTTTTTCTGCTGGATCCAGTCCCACGAGGAAGCTTCTCACCCATCACATGAAAGACGGGCTGATAGATTGTGGTGACGCTGGGACAGGAAGCTTTAATCTGCACTTAGATGTAGATTTTAGGGTTTCAGACAGATCTGAATGAAAAAACCCTCTGGAAAACAGGTCTGTCTGTCTGTCTATCTGTCTGTCTGTCTGTCTGTGTGTGTCTGTCTGTCTGTCTGTCTGTCTGTCTGTCTATCTGTGTGTGTGTGTCTGTCTGTCTGTCTGAGCTACATGTGAACACTCACCTGCAAAGTCAAACTATCACACACACAGTTTCTCCAGTGAACATG